>CVMT01000005.1:2150954-2163407 GCA_000985935.1 Talaromyces islandicus | reverse complement strand
GAAGGTCAGGTTATATGTAACTTCTACTTTAGTAGCTTGGCAAAACCCCTATAAGGCTAGTACAGCGAGGTGCGGCACCTAGTACGCTCCAAAGGCTTCACAGCCTTACATTACCCCCTCTTTTCTAAGAAGCTGCGCTATAGATTTGTCATACAGATTCTTATATAAGATATAAATAAACTCAGGCACTATTATTGCGACGACCAGTATATTTAATATATAGACCTACTCACACATATTATTGATATATCGCTTATAGATTAACCTATTATTTATTTCTTCTTTCTTAATATCAAACAGTCTATTATACTACCATCAGCCCTATTTCTTATTTCTTTTGTTTCCTTTCTACTCTCTTATTTGTCTATCTTATTTAACTATAAATATTATATCTTCTACTAGTTATCTTATATTACTTATAATATATAGTTAAATATTTATTTAGTTTGTTATTTACTAATAATTTGTAGAATATCTCTAAAGAAGAAGACTTTACACTATCTTCTAGCTAAATCATTAGTAAATTTATCTTCTAATAAAAATATCTCTATATCTAGCTATATTAGATTAACATATTTAGCTGGTGATTTATTTACTAGTATACTGTGTTCTACAATATAAAAGTAATTATCAAAGAAATTATCTATAAAAAAGAATAAGTCTATTACTACTTCTCTCTTTATAATAAAGAAAAAATAGATATACTCTATCTCTCTTACTAATATTAATAAAGATAATAACAAAGATAAAAAAGATAATAAAAAAAAGACTAAAACTTTATCTTTTAATATACTAATTTTTTTATTTTATAAATCTTATATACGTCTTTTAGAAATATATTTTCTATCTTAGTAGTACTATTTTTAGTAACTAATTATTAACTTTAATTTAGAATATTCTAGTTCTAGTTCTAAATCTTATCTCTATTATAAGAAGATAAAGAAGTTTATAGCTAAGTATTATTTAATAAGTATTTTATTTATTTATATACTACTATAAATATTAATATTTAATAGATTTCTATAGAATAGCTTAATCAAGTTATAAGAATTATGAAACTTGTCAAAACGTATCAACCGTTCTTTACCAAGAGGGGGTGATCCGCTGGTAGTATTCTGCCGAGTGACTGGGGTGGTGGAATATAAGTATCCTAAGGGTAGTTAAAGCTAAGATATATTGCGAAGCAATATATTAAAGTAAATTAAATAACTAGTTAATAAGCTAAATAAAGTATATATTCGATTGAATAGAAAATAAAACATAATAGATTAAATGTATGATAGTAAATAAGTATTCTTATATAGTTGTTCCTATATATAGCGTATATATTAAATTGTTAGATGAGTGCTCTATATACTATATTCAAGCAAATATAGCGCTTATTAATAAGCTATTATATTTGCTATATAGTCATGTGTCTGATTCTATAAGATAGTTCTTTCTATAAGTTACCTAGTTCTGTTTAGGCAACTCTTTTATTTAGAGCTTCTTTCTATCTAGATAACCCTTCTATAAGGAATATATTTCTGTAAGATATTGTTTTTTATATAATATCTTATTCTATATATAATATTCTTCTATAGGGAACTCCTTTCCATCTAGAATATAAGTATAGATGTTTCTTTCTTTTTAGATATAATTAGATAATCTTCTTAATAATAATTTTAGATAAGCTTTACTTATATAAGTAGTATTTATTATCTTATTAATTAGTTATAAGTTATTAATTCTTCTAATAATTCTCTTTTTAAAGAACTGATGTCTTGATAATTATATAAATAGTCGTATACCTCTATATTATTAGTGAGTTAATTCCTGTTTCTTAAAACACTTTTTATAGTGATGTTCTGACCATATCTTTAAAATTGAATATTCAAAAGGATAACTTAGTCATATAAATAAAGTAATCTAGTATTATCTTGCTTATTCCTTGTCAACATTATATTAAAAAAGGTCATATATGTATAAAATCTGAAATTTTAAGTCATTATAGCGAGTGTACTTGTAATAGTCACTACTATTGTATTGATATAGCTTTATCTAATCTTATATAGAAAAAGCTCTTAGCTGTTTAAAAAAAGATTAATAAAAATAACAAGAAGACTTGTGAGAAGATAGTTACTTTTATAGCTTGTATAAATTATCTTTAGAAATAAAAGAAGCTTCTTTAAAAGTATATAGATAAATTTATTTAAACTAATATAAAAGATATAAAGAAGTTAAAAAGATTAGAAAAAAAGAAAGAGCAAAAATAAATAAAAATGAAAAAATAAAAATAAAAAATAGAATAGAAATTCTAAGAGATAATTATTACTATTTTAGAATACACTTTATTTAATTCTAATGTTTTTAATCCTTTTAATCTAATCCTCTTCAGCTAACTTATCGATAGTATTTCTGAATTTTATCTATATAATTCAAGTTTCTAATCAGTTCCTATAAGTTATGTTCTATAGAATAATCTTTTTATTTAATAAGATATAATATCTTTTCTTTTTCTATTTTTCTTTATAATATTTTTTTAATTTTATATTTTTCTTTATTTATTTTATCGAAATTGTCTTACTAATTTATTATTGATTCTAGTAATAAAATATAGAAAATTAAATATATTCTTATTTAACTAAATAACTAGAATTTATAGTTATTGTTTATGAGTTTTTTTTTAATTATAAATAATCTGTACTTAATAGTATTAAGTTTATTATTAGATTTTTTATTTAGAATATTAAAGTTTTTATTTTCTATTGTTTGTTGTAGAAGGTAAACTCTTTCTTTTTTTTAAAGGTCTAGCGCGTCCTTACGCTTCTTATTATAATAGGTTTTTATTTGTAGTTCAGTCTACTAGATATCTTTTAATATAGTCTAATATAATATCTATAAATATTTTTCTTTAATTGTTGCTTATTCTAATACCTCTTCTTTTAAGATATCTATCTAAGACATTCATGATTATTGTCTGAGGTTTATGTGATGTAGTACTTATCTTATTATCATATTTTTAATATTATTTAGAGTGAACTATATAATTAGCAGTAATTCTATCTAATCTCTTTAATTCTAATCTAAGTAATGTTATAGGTACTATTATATTATCTAAATTATTCTTTCAGACTAATTATTAATCTATTAATAATTTATAGTTAATAGCTTATGCTTTATTCTATAAACTTTTATAATAGTCTATTAATACTTTGATATAAATAACTTATCTTAATTTAAAGTTATTTTCTTTAGTAATTCTATTTATATATATACAATTCTAAGTATTAATATAGTAAGTTATTCTATAGATATATTTTTTATTATTAGATTTAGGATAATATATTTTATGAGTTGATCTATAATAATAATTATATCTATATAGATAATTCTAGTGACTAGATTCTTTAACTCTAGTAGTCCTTAGATAAAGTCAACTATAATACTATTCTATACTTATATTAGAGTATTTATAATAATTATCTTTTTATAGAGTTTATATTATAATACTTTATTTTAATTATAGTTATTATATTAATAGATATATTTTTTAATTTTTTTTATTATATTTAAGACATAGTAAGTTTAGTTAAATATTTTAATAGTTTTATTAATTCCTTGATATTCTTTATTTAGTGGGTTATAATACATATTAATAATCTTATTAATTATTTAGGCTGGAATTATAATCTAGTCTCTTTAGATAGTAAGTTCTTTTTCTATTTGAAGTACTTTTACTTTAAGTTCTTTTTAAATTTATTTATCTTTTTATATTACTTTTCGTAATCTTATTTAAAATTCTATCTTATGAATAATAATTATTATTATTAGAACTGCTTACTTATTATATCGTATTCTATCTAGATTTTATTATAAAATATTTATTTTTAATAGCTTAATCTCTATTCTATAGTCTAGTTATTAACTAAGGATGTTAGTTATAATATTTTTTTTTCCTTTAATATATTTAATTTTAAAGTTAAATAATACTAGTTTAAGTATTCATCTTGCTTATCTTTTTATTAATTCTTTAGTTTTTATAAAATATATTAGATTATAGTAGTCATTCTATATAATTATTTTATATTTTATTTCTTAGAGATAATATCTCTAGTATCTCAAGATTTTAATAATAGCTAATAGTTCTTAATTATATACATTATAATTTCTTTTTACTTTTATGAATTATTGTAAGTAAAAAATAATAATAATTTATTTTTCTTTTAATTTAATTTATTCTAGGATAAGTTTTAAGATAAATCTTAATATATCTAGTTATATTAAGTTTTGTAGTTTAGGGTTATATAATTTAAGAATTAGTGTTCTTTTAACTAGTTTCTTAACTTTATTAAATATATTCTATTATTTTTATTTTTATTTAAATGGTTATTCTTTTTATAATAGTTTTATTATTAGTCTTATAATATCTGAGTATTTTTCTAAGTATCTTTTAATATAGTTACTTACTCTTAGAAATCCTTATATATAGATAACTTCAGTTAGTATAGATTAATTAGTAATTATCTTAACTTTTTTTAATAGAATCTAGAGTTCTTTTAGTGAATATATTATTTCTAGGTATTTGACTATAGTGGTGTCAAATTTATACTTTTTGATTTTTAATATGATTTTTGCTTTTATTAGCTTATCTATTATATATTGTATATAATAATTATACATTTTTATATCTTTGGAAAAGACTATAATATTATTAAAGTAAACTATTATAAATTTATTAAGATATTTCTATAATAGAAAAATTATATATCTTGTGAATTGTCAGAAGAATCGTTAAACCACAGCCAATGGATACCTCGAACGATGCTATTACATCAGCAAGGCAATGTATTGACTAGTATAGATTGAGATGGCTAGTCTACTGCTTGATACGGCTACCCGCTCGCCAGCACGTGACAAGCTAGAAGCAGGCGCTACAATATATTATATCGGATGATATAATATAATATATCAAGTGATACAATATAATATATCAGACAATACATTATAAAAACTATATAAAAACACTCATTTACCATTATATATCTAGTCTATTATATTTTATCTCTCAAGAAAATAATATACTATTATTCACTCTTCAATAACCTTTGAGCCTATCACTATAATAATACTCGCTTACTCCCTACTTTATTTAAGGATTATTTACACTATTATTCTCTCTTGCCTTCGGCTAACAGAATATCCACCTATAATTCACATCTTGGTAACAAGTTGTTGAACTGTTTGATAATAAAACATCCTTATAACACAAAGTGTGAGAACTAGATAAGTAATTAATCTTTGCTAATCATAGCAGAAAATTCAACACTATCAACAACCTCTAGCAATAACTCTAGAACTATTATTAACTCTCAGACTCTTACTACTAAACTTCACCAAGCTCTAGAATAACTCAATACTCTAAAAGCACAAAGAGATACTAAATTAAAAATCAGAAAGATTGAACCTTTCTTAGAAGCCTTTAGAACTTTAGAAACTTTTTTAACATAAATATCAATCTACTTCAACAATAATATTATCCCAAATAGAGAAGCTAGTAAGATTATAGCCGTAGCAAGCTTCTTTACTAGAGATATAATAAAATAATTCTCTCTATATATAGATGATTAGTTAGAAAACTCTAAATTACAAAAAGAATCTAAAACAGTTTTCTTATTTAATAGTTATAAATATTTCAAGAGAAAGCTTAAGTAACTTTATAAAATTATTAACAAAAAACTAGTTGCCATCCATAAGATCAAAAAGATCAAGTAACAACAATCAGTTAAAGAATATATCTCAAAATATCTATAAATATCTAATAACCTCAAGTACAGTAATCAAGAATACTATAATCAGTTTTATCAAAAACTTAAAGAAAGCATCAAGAATATAATTACAATAATAAATCCTTACCCTAAAATATTTTAAAAAATAATAAAAGCCATATTATAAATTGATTTACAGCAATACAATCGCCAAATAAAAAAGAGAAATATCAGATACCATAGAAGATACTACTAAACCAATACAAAGAAATCACGCAGATCTCAGTATAACAAGGACAGAAATATAAGAATACAGCTCAACATAACAATTAGTAAGAAAGAAATAATATAATATAAAAAGAACAAGATATGCTGTAAGTATAAACAGAAAGAACATTTTTTATAATAGTATTAATAAAAGTAAAATCAGAAGAATGACATCAGCTCTTAGAAAGTAGCAACTACCTATCAATAAATTATAACCACTTTATAAATAATTATTATTCCTATAGAAAGTAATAACGAAGAAGATAATAATTAAATTAATAATCTCAAGAAATTAATAAAATAGGAATTTTAATAGATACTAAATAATTTTAAAGAAATTAAATAAAAAGTTAGCTCTAGATAACTTAAGAGACATCTTAAGTAGAGTTTAAAAAAAAAACTATTCTAGAAAGAAGACACTAAACTAGAAGAAGCGTAACCCTACTAACAAGTATAGTATTATTTAGTAAAAGGAAAGAAATTAATAAAATAATCTTATAAGAAAGACTAATACAGACAAACTACTAGATAGCATATTAATAATTTTTTATTAGAAAGTAAAGATTAACACCTCCTAATATTTCAAAATAGTAAAAAAGATGACTATATTAACTACAAGAACTCAAATCAAGAACTAAACACCTCACAGAGAATACAGTTAACAGAAACAACCAACTGGTTACCACAGGAAATTCCAGAAACAAGTAAGAATATCCCAGAAATAACAAAAAATAACAAAGAAATAATAAACAATAATAAAGAAATAACCAAAAAATTCCCTAAAATCAATTATAATATTCCAAGAAGTAGTAGTGACTTCTAAAGATATAGTTATATAATACTCAAACTAATCTATTAAGAAAAGTCTAGAATAATATAGATATACTATGTTATAAACTATAAATAATACCAATAATAGATTTATCATAAGTATAATATATATAACTAAGAAAATAAAAAACTTACTAAAGAGTTTTTATATATCTTATTAACCAAAGAATATTTACTATACTATAGCAATCTAAAATATACTAAAAGATATTCTTATATATATTACTTATAGACTAGAGAACAGTACTACAAGAAGATATATTAGACTTAATATTATAAACCCAGATATCTAACACATATAGTCTCAAAAAATCAGTATAGATAGATTCTAAAAATATTATTAATTATTTATTAACTAAACTACAACTATCTAAAGAACTTTAAAGATTATTAATATTACATAGAAGAAATTTATCACTCTATATATAATAATATCAAAAAAAAAGTATGCTACGCAATCAAATATCTATATCATAAATAATCAATAAGAAATCAGTATAAACAATAGAAAATACTTAAAAAATACTAACAATAATATATTAACCAACACTAAAAGAAACATTATATAATTATAACAGCTAGATCTAGAGAAACTGTGATTATTATTCAAAGAATAATCAATAGACATAAAACTAGACTACTTCTTAACTTAAGAATATCAACAAATTTTATTAATAAAGCCTATATCAAACAATATAGAATCTTAAAAAAAACTATAGATCGATAGTAAACAGTATAGAATTTTAAAGAAGAAATCATAATTAAAGGATATATAAAGCAAGCTACAGTTACTTTATAATTAGGAGAATATAAAGAAAGTATTATAATGGATATAAGCTCTTTTAAGTAAGGAGATTTCGATATATTACTTAGAATAACTTAACTACAGGAACATAATCCTATTATTAATTAGAAAAATAAAATTATATTAATAGACCTAAAAATGTTACAAATCATAATATTAGAGATTCAACCAAATCAATAGATGAAGATAGATCTAGTTAAAGAAATTAATAAAATAGATCAACAGACTAAAATACAAATAAAGCTAAAAGAAATCTATAAAAAAGAATTGAAAGAAGTATTAGAAAAATTGCTAAAAAAATATTATAAGTTTATTAAATTATTTATAAAGAAAAACTACTAATTACTAATATATTCACTAGAGTATAAGATTATGATTAAATTAAAACTAGAAACTGAGCTTAGATAAATAAAGTAATGATAGAAATTACCTTAGGAATTATAAACTAAAAAATAGTTTACTACTGAATTTTATACTACTAGATATATATAAGAATTAAGCGTACTAAACTTAATATAAGACCTATTTATACTAAAAAAAAATAAAATATTACAAATAGTACTAGATTATTGACTAGTAAACAACTAGACAATTAATAATATAAACAAGGCGCTGTATTAGAAATAAAAAAGAGACTTATTATAAGAAGTATAAATTATAATAATATTTGATATTTAATAGAGATATTACAACCTATAGATGAAAGAAGAAGATATCTTAAAGATAATATTCTTAATAGATTAAGAACTATATAAATAGGTAGTTACTCTAATAGATCTTAAAAACCTACCTACCTAGTTCGCAAGATATATAACGTATATCTTAAGAGAATACCTTAACAACTTTATTACTATATATTTCGACAATATCATTATATTCTTAAAAGATCCTAATAAGCACAATAAACATATCAGAAAAGTTATAACAAAACTTATAAACACAGAATTGACTCTTAAGATCAAGAAGTGTAAATTTAATATTACTTAAGTTAATTATTTAGAAATAGTATACATAACAAACAGAATAAAAATATTAAAGAAAAAAATAAATACTATCCTTAAATAATCAACTCTAGAAAATGTTTATAATATTCAATCTTTTCTTAGAGTAACTAGTTATATTTAATAATATATTAAAAATTATATTAAAATAACAATGCTACTTATAAAGTTAACTTAAAAGAATAAGTCTTTTAATTGAATAGAAGCTAGGTAATAGATCTTTAAACAAATTAAAAAACTTATTAGAAGTGCACTAATTCTACAATTTTACAATCAAGAATTATAAAGTATTATACAAATAGATACATCAGAATATATTTTAAAAGCTATTCTTAAACAAATCAATAACAAAGAAGAAATATAGATTATCGCATTTTATTCAAGAAAATTCATATCAATAGAAGTTAATTATAATATATATAATAGAAAATTATTTATAATAGTATAAGCCTTTTAATAATAGTGATACCATCTCTAAGAAACAAAATATAAAATAATTATAAAAAGTAACTACTATAATTTAAAATATTTTATAATAATAAAAGAACTAACAAGACGATAAATATAATAATATAAAGAACTATTAAAATATAACTATTAAATTAAACATATACCAGAAAAACAAAATACCGCAGCCAATATATTAAACAGAAGACCAGACTACGCAATTAAGATAGAACCCCCAAGAACAAACATTCTACAGAAAGAATCAGACGTTTTACAATACAATTATACTGTAATTATTACTAATATAATAAAAGTTATTGATAATAATCTATTTTATCAACAGCTACATAAAAAAACCACAATCAACAAACAAATCTAGAAAGAACAAGAATACTGATAAACCGAAAATAGAAATAGATTAATCATCTAGAATAGACTAATCAGAGTACTATAAAGAATAACTATAGAAGTTATTCAACAATACTATAATCTACCAACAAAAGAACATCAAGAAATCGAAAAAATAATTGAAATAATCTCAAGAACATTTTACTTTCTATATATAAGAAAAAGGGTTAAGAATTATATTAAAAACTATAATAAATATAATTAAAATAAAACATTATACTATAAACCCTTTAAAAAAATATAAATACTAGAGATACTAAACAAAGTATAGAGAAGTATTACAATTAACTTTATTCAAGGACTACCATAGTCCAAGGATCCAGTCATAAGAATTATCTACACCGACATAATAATAGTAATTGACCAACTCACAAAATATATTATCACAGTACCAATACCAAAAAAAATAACAACCAAATAATACACAAAGACAATGATACAACATGTCTTTATATAGACCAGATTACCAAGTGAAATAATCATAGATCAAGACAAGCTATTCACCTTAAAATATTAGCAGACAATTATCAAAGCATGTAGAATACAGCATAATCTATCAACTACTAATCATTAATAGACTGATAGTCAGTCCAAAAGAATAATTTAGACAGTTGAATAATATCTTCAATATTACCTTGATTAAAAATAAGATAATTAGATAGAATTGCTATCACTAACACAATTTATACTTAATAATACAGAGAATACTACCACAAAACAAGTTCCTTATTTTATAAATCTTAGACAATACCCAAGAATGATATAATCTAAAGTACCGCGAGAAGGACTATTAGAAACCATAATAATTAAAATCAAGAAGCTACAGGCACTCTATCAGACAATATTAAAAGATATTAAGTAGTTAGAGAACAGAATAAAGACCTACTATAATAGAAAGCGTAAAGACATATTAATCCTCAAAAAAAAAGAAAGAGTCTACTTACTACAACAAACTATTAGATAAAAAAAATTTAATATTTTTATAAAAAGACCAAGCAATAAACTTAATATAGTTAAATATAGATCCTTTAAAATCCAAGAAAAACTTACTAATAATAACTATAAACTCCAACTACTAGCAAGAATAAAGATACATCCAGTATTTTATATCTTATTATTAAAACCAACTAAAAACCTAAAAAATAATAATAATGAAGTAAGCGAAGACAAATATAAAGTTAATAAAATCTTAAAAAAAAAGTTAATAAATAAAAAAATTTTTTACTTAATTAATTAAAAGAGATATAGACTAGAATATAACTTATAGAAATCTATTAAACACTTAAATTACTCTAAGAAAATTTAAGTATTTTACTAGAAAGAAACTTAGAGAGAATATGATTGAACTTATTATTAGATAATATTAGAAGATCTTAAATGACAACAACAATAATCTTATTTAACTTTTACTATTTAGTCTTCTATTATCGCTTCTTCTCTTCCTCTTTTTCTAATCACTCTAACTCCTCTATCTCTTTTATATTCTTCGCTATAAAATCACTAGCACGCTTTTAAAGCAGTTTATTCTATTTCTAGAAATAATTTATTTTTATAAAAAGATATTTAATCTCCTTATAGATCTCTTTCTTTTATAATTAAATTTAATTTTAAATTATAACAAGCTGCTATCACTCCTTATCTAAAAAAGACGACTCAGACTCAATATATTTCGCACCCAGAGTCTTGACATATTCATTATAACGATCCAAACAGTCTGACTTTACGTAAATCTTATTCAAATAAACACAGTAAACATAAGGAAAACACTATTTCAAAATCTTCTTACTTAATATAATAAACTAAATTATTTTTATAAATACCTAACTTTAAAGATATAATTAGACTATCACTATAAACATAGAAGAATAGGAAAAATAGTTACTTACCTATAAATATAGATAGCACACGACTATTTATTGAGCTATCAGGATACCAACCTAAAAGAAGAAGATTATCAGAAAAATCATTAAACTATAGCTAATAGATATCTTAAACAATGCTATTATATTAGCAAGACAATATATTAACTAATATAGATTAAGATAATTAGTCTACTATTTAATATAGCTATCTACTTACTAGTATATAATAAGCTAGAAATAGGTACTACAATATATTGTATCGGGCAATATAATATAATATATTAAATAATACAATATAATGTATCAGACAATACATTATAAGAACTATATAAGAACACTCATTTACCATCATATATCTAGTCTATCATGTTTTATCTCTCAAGGAAATAGCATACTACTATTCACTCTTCAACAACCTTTGAGCCTATCACTGTGATAGTACTCGCTTACTCCCTACTTTGTTTAAGGATTGCCTACACTATCGTTCTCTCTTGCCTTCGGCTAACAGAATATCCACCTACGATTCACATCTTGGTGACGAGTTGTTGAACCGTTTGACACTGATATAGCCACTTATTCTTAGAAATCCTTATACATAGATAACTTCAGTTAGTATAGACTAATTAGTAATTATCTTAACTTTTTCTAGTAGGATCTAGAGTCCTTTTAATAAATAGATTATTTCTAGATACTTGACTATAGTGGTATCAAATTCACATTTTTTAATTTTTAATATGATTTCTGTTTTTATCAGCTTATCTATTACGTATTATATATAATAATCATACATTTTTGCATCTTTGGAAAAGACTATAATATTATTGAAATAAACTGCTATAAATTTATTAAGATACTTCTATAATAAGAAGATTATATATCTTATAAATTATATAGATAAATTCTTTAATTTTATAGGTATAACTATCTATTTATATAGTCCCTTATCTATAAGAATAATAGTTTTTAGAATATTCTCTTTTCTTATTTGTAGGTTGTAGTATCCCTATTTAATATTAAATATTATTATAATTTTTGCTTCTTATAGTAAGTCTCTCTTTTATTATTATTATTATTATTATTTAATC
>CVMT01000005.1:2114351-2126556 GCA_000985935.1 Talaromyces islandicus | reverse complement strand
GATTAAATAATAATAATAATAATATTAATCTACTTTAACAACAATATTATCCTAAATAGAGAAGCTAGTAAGATTATAGCCACAGTAAGCTTCCTTACTAGAGATATAATAAAATAGTTCTTTCTATATATAAATAATTGATTAGGAAACCTTAAATCACAAAAAGAACCTAAAACAGTTTCTTTATTTAACAGTTACAAATATTTCAAAAGAAAGCTCAAGCAACTTTATAAAACCATTAACAAAGAACTAATCACCATCTATAAGATTAAAAAGATCAAGCAACAACAATCAATTAAAGAATATATCTTAAAATACCTATAAGTGTCCAATAGCCTCAAGTACAATAATCAAAAATATCATAACTAGTTTTATCAAGGACTCAAAGAAAGCATCAAAGATATAATCACAACAATAAACCCTTGCCCTAAAATATTTCAAGAAATAATAGAAACCATATTATAAATTAATCTACAACAATACAATCACCAAATAGAAAAAAAAAATACTAAATACCATAAAGAATACCACCAAACCAATATAAAGAAACCACGCAGACCTCAATATAATAAAAACAGAGATATAAAAATATAACTTAACACAATAATTAGTAAAAAAGAAATAATATAACATAAAAAAGACAAGGCATGCTATAAGTATAGATAGAAAAAACACTTTTTGTAACAATATCAACAAGGGTAAAATCAGAAGAATAACATCAACTCTTAGAAAATAGCAACTATCTATTAATAAATTATAACCACTTTATAAATAATTATTACTTCCACAGAGAGTGATAATAAAGAAGACAATAATCAAATTAATAATCTCAAAAAATTAATAGAATAGAAATTTTAATAAATACTAGACAATTTTAAAGAAATTAGATAAAAAGTTAGTTTTAGGTAACTTAAGAGACGCCTTAAGCAAAATTTAAAAAAAGAACTATTCTAGGAAGAAAATACTAAACTAGAAGAAGCGTAATCCTATTAATAAGTATAATACTATTCAGCAAAAGGAAAGAAACCAATAAGATAGCTTTATAAAGAAGACTAATATAGATAAACCACTAGATAACATATTAATAATCTTTCATTAGGAAGTAAAGATCAACACTTTCTAATATTTCAAGATAGTAGAAAAGATGACCATATTAATCATAAGAACTTAAACCAAGAATTAGACACCTCACAGAGAACGTAGTTAGTAGAAGTAATCAACTAATTACTATAGGAAATTCTAAAAACAAGCAAGAATATCCTAGAAATAATAAAGAATAATAAAAAAACAACAAATAATAACAAAGAAATAATCAAAAAATTCTCTAAAATTAATTACGATATTCCAAGAAGCAATAGTGACTTCTAAAGATATAATTATATAATACCTAAACCAACCTATTAGGAAGAGTCTAGAATAATATAGATGTATCACGTTATGAACTATAAATAATAACAATAATAGATCTATTATAAGTATAACATATATGGCCAAGGAAATAAGAAGTTTATTAAAGAGTTTTTATACATCTCACTAACCAAAGAATATTTACTATATCATAGCAGCCTAGAATATACTAAAAGATATTCTTGCATATATTACCTATAAACTAGAGAATAGTACCATAAAAAGATACATTAAACTCAATATTACAAACCCAGATATCTAACATATATAGTCTCAAAGAATTAGTACAAATAGATTCTAAAAGTACTATTGATTATTTATTAACTAAACTACAACTGTTCAAAGGATTTTAAAGATTATTAATGTTATATAGAAGAAATTTATTATCTTACACATAGTAATATTAAAAAAAAAGTATACTACGTAATTAAATATCTATATCATAAGCAACTAATAAAAAATTAATATAAGTAATAGAAAATATTTAAGAAATACTAATAATAATATATTAATCAACACTAAAAAAAATATTATATAATTATAACAGCTAAATCTAGAGAAACTATAATTATTATTCAAAGAATAATTAATAGATATAAAGCTAGACTACTTTTTAACTCAAGAATATTAACAAACTTTATTAATAAAACCTATATCAAACAATATAGAATCTTAAAAAAAACTATAGATCGATAGCAAACAATATAGAATTTTAAAGAAGAAATTATAATCAAAAAATATATAAAGTAAGCTATAGTTACTTTATAATCAGAAGAATATAAAAAAAATATTATAATAGATATAAGCTCTTTTAAGCAAGAAGATTTTGATATACTACTTAGAATAATTTAGCTACAAAAACATAATCCTATTATTAACTAGAAAAATAAAACTATATTAATAGATCTGAAGATACTATAAATCATAATATTAGAGATTTAACTGAATCAGCAGATAAAAATAGATCTAGCTAAAAAAATTAACAAAATAAGTTAATAGATTAAAGTATAAATAAAGCTAAAAAAAATCTATAAAAAAGAATTAAAAAAAATATTAAAAAAATTACTAAAAAAATATCATAAGTTTATTAAATTATTTATAAAAAAAAACTATCAACTACTAATACATCTACTAAAGTATAAGATTACGATTAAATTAAAACCAGAAGCTAAACTTAGACAAATAAAGTAATAATAGAAATCATCTTAGAAATTATAAACTAAAAAATAATTTATTATTAAATTTTATACTACTAGATATATATAAGAATTAAGCGCATTAAACTCAATATAAGACCTATTTATACTAAAAAAAGATAAAATATTATAAATAATACTAGATTATTAACTAGTAAACAACCAGACAATTAATAACATAAACAAGGCACCGCATTAGGAATAAAAAAAAGACTTACTACAAGGAGCATAAATTATAACAATATTCAACATTTAATAGAGATATTACAACCTACAAATAAAAGAAGAAAACATCTTAAAGATAACATTCTTAATAGATCAAGAACTATATAAATAGATAGTTACTCTAATAAGTCTTAAGAATCTATCTACCTAGTTTACAAGATATATAATATATATCTTAAGAGAATACCTTAACAACTTTATTACTATATATTTTAATAATATCATTATATTCTTAAAAGATCCCAGTAAGCATAATAAATATATCAGAAAAATTATAATAAAATTTATAAATATAGGATTGACTCTTAAGATTAAAAAGTATAAATTTAACACTATTCAAGTTAATTATTTAGAAATAGTATATATAATAAACAGAATAGAAATACTAAAGAAAAAAATAGATACTATCCTTAAATAACCAACTCTAGAAAATATTTATAACGTTTAATCTTTTTTTAAAGCGACTAGCTATATTTAATAATATATTAAAAATTATATTAAAATAATAACACCACTTATAGAGTTAACTCAAAAGAATAAGCCTTTTAACTAGACAGAAACTAGATAACAAATCTTTAAATAAATTAAAGAACTTATTAGAAATACACCAATTCTACAACTTTACAACCAAGAATTACAAAATATTATATAAATAGATACATTAGAATATACTTTAGAAGCTATTCTTAAATAAATCAATAATAAAAAAGAAATGCAGATTATTATATTTTATTCAAGAAAATTCACATCAACAAAAGTCAATTATAATGTATATAACAGAGAATTACTTACAATAGTATAAGCCTTTTAATAATAGCAACACCATCTCCAAGAAACAAAACATGAAATAATTATAAAAAGCGACCACTATAATTTAAAATATTTCATAATAATAAAAGAACTAATAGAACAACAAATATAATAATATAAAGAACTATCAAAATATAGCTATTGAATTAAACATATATTAGAAAAACAAAACACCATAACCAATATATTAAACAGAAGACCAGACTACACAATTAAAATAGAACCTCCAAGAACGAATATTCTATAGAAAGAATCAGGCATTTTATAATACAATTATACTACAGTTATTACTACTATAATAAAAGTTATCAATAATAATCCATTTTATCAGCAGCTACGCAAAGAAACTGCAATCAATAAATAAATCTAGAAAGAATAAGAATACCAATAAACCAAAAACAGAAATAGATTAATTATCTAGAATAGACTAATTAAAATACTGTAAAAAATAACTATAGAAGTTATTCAATAATACTATAATCCACCAACAAAAGAATATCAAGAAATTGAAAAAATAGTCAAAATAATCTCAAGAACATTTTACTTTCTATATATAAAAAAAAGGATTAAGAATTATATCAAAAATTATAATAAATATAATTAAAATAAAATATTATACCACAAACTCTTTAGAAAAATATAAATACCAGAGATACTAAATAAAGTATAAAGAAGTATTACAGTTGACTTTATTCAAGGACTACTATCTAAAGATCCAGTTATAGGAATTACCTACACTAACGCAATAATAGTAGTTAACTAACTTACAAAATATGTTATCATAGTATCAATATCAAGAGAAATAACAGCCAAACAATATATAAAGACAATAATATAACATATCTTTATATAGACTGGATTATCAAACAAAATAATCACGGACCAAGACAAGCTATTTACCTCAAAATATTGGCAGACAATTACTAAAGTATATGGAATATAGCATAATCCATCAACTACTAATCATTAATAGACTGATGACTAGTCCAAAAGAATGATTTAGACAGTTAAATAATATCTTTAATATTACCTTGATTAGGAATAAAATAATTAGATAAAATTACTACTACTAGTATAATTTATACTTAATAATATAAAGAATACTATCATAAAATAAGTTCCTTATTTTATAAATCTTAAACAATATCTAAAAATAATATGGTCTGAAGTATCATAAAAAGAACTATTAAAAATTATAATAGTTAAAGCCAAGAAGCTATAGACACTTTATTAGATAATATTAAAAGATATTAAATGATTAGAGAATAGAATAAAAATCTACTATAATAAAAAACGTAAAGACGTATCAATCTTTAAAAAAGGAAAAAGAATCTACTTACTATAATAAACTATTAAATAGAAAAAATTTAACATCTCTATAAAGAGACTAAACAATAAACTTAATATAGTTAAATATAGACCCTTTAAAATCTAAAAAAAATTTATTAATAATAACTATAAACTCTAACTATTAGCAAAAATAAAAATATATCTAGTATTTTATATCTTATTATTAGAATTAACTAAAAATCTAAAAAATAATAATAATAAAGTAAGCGAAAACAAATATAAAGTTAATAAAATCTTAAAAAGAAAGTTAGTAAATAAAAGAATTTTTTATTTAATTAACTAGAAGAGATACAAACTAAAATATAATTTATAGAAATCTATTAAGTACTTAAATTATTTTAAGAAAATTTGAGCGTTTTACTAGAAAGGAATTTAGAGAGAATATAATTAAACTTATTATTAGATAATACTAGAAGATCTTAAATAATAGTAGTAATAATCTTATTTAACTTTTACTATTTAGTCTCTTATTATTGTTCCTTCTCTTCTTTTTTTTCTAATTGTTCTAACTTCTCTATCTCTTTTATATTTTTTACTATAAAATTACTAGTATGTTTTCAAAGTAGTTTATTCTACTTCTAAAGATAATTTATTTTTATAAGAAGATACTTAACCTTCTTATAAATCTTTTTTTTTTATAATTAAATTTAATTTTAAGTTACAACAAGTCATTATCACTCCTTATCTAAAAAAGACAACTCAAACTTAATGTATTTCACATCTAGAGTCTTAACACATTTATTATAACAATCTAAACAGTCTGATTTTACATAAGTTTTATTCAAACAAATACAGCAAATATAAGAAAGTACCATTTTAAAATCTTTCTACTTAATATAATAAGCTAAATTATTTTTATGAATATCTAACTTTAAAGATATAATTAGACTATCACTATAAGTATAAAAGAATAGGAAAGATAGTTATTTATCTATAAACATAGATAACACGCGACTATTTATTAAGCTGTCAGGACACCAGCCTAGAAGGAAGAGATTATCAGAAAAATCATTAAATTATAGCCAATAGATACCTCAAACAATGCTATTACATCAGTAAGACAATATATTGACTAATATAAATTAAGATAGCTAGTCTACTACTTAATATAGCTACCCGCTCGCTAATATATAATAAGCTAGAAGTAGGTACTACAATATATTATATTAGATGATACAATATAATATATCAAATAATACAATATAATATATCAGACAATACATTATAGGAATTATATAGAAATACTCATTTACTATTATATATCTAGTCTATTATATTTTATCTCTCAAGAAAATAACATACTACTATTCACTCTTCAACAACCTTTAAGCCTATCACTGTGATAGTACTCGCTTACTCCCTACTTTGTTTAAGGATTGCCTACACTATCGTTCTCTCTTGCCTTCGGCTAACAGAATATCCACCTACGATTCACATCTTGGTGACGAGTTGTTGAACCGTTTGACAGTTTTATTCTCTTTTCAATTCAAATAATATACTACTATTTACTCTTCAATAATCTTTGAGTCTATTATTGTGATAGTACTCGCTTCTTCTCTACTTTGTTTAAGGATTGTCTACATTATCGTTCTCTCTTGCCTTCAGCTAACAGAATATCCACCTACAATTCACATCTTGGTGACGAGTTGTTGAACCGTTTGACAATTTCTAGAAGCTTGTACGATAGTATATAAAGCTAAGACTATTTAGAATGGCTTTGTAGTAACTAGATTAGTACTATTTGATCTAGATCAAGTTTATTAATAGCTTATTATCTAGCTTAAGACTTCTATATCCCTTCCTCTAAGTCAATTAAGTAATAGTTAGTTATTCTATTTGTAAATATTTTAAAATCCACGCTAATTTAAGCATTAATTAAGTATAATTAAGAGATATATAATCTAATATATAGGAAGTTCATTAGGGTCAGTTAATAAGGTAATTGATTAGATGGCTAAAGCGTATGAGATAACCGTAAATAGTCTTATACTTCTAGGAAAAGAAGTCTATAATTTACAGGCTGTACATGAAAAAGAGAAGCAAAAACGTAGATGATCTAGGAAGTAGATAGAGCATAGGCAGAGAATCACTAGAGAGGAAGCTTAGGTGCTTGTATAAAGTCAGATTGAGGTATCTCAATCTATAATCACTGCTCTGGGTGAGTCTGAGCTGCTGGCTTCGCAAGCACTCGTACGCCGCCAATTTCGGTGTAGCGAGTGTAATATTCTCGGGCATAGAAGGCCTTAATGCCCTAATTGTACTGGTAATTAATTTTTTATATATATTTATTATTGTTAGTTAGAAATTGAGGTTTCAAATCAATGGAGTTGACACGTTCGGAGATGTGTGATCCGCTCGGTGTCCTGATCCGCTCGGTGTCCGATTACGTTACATACAATAGCAGCTAATCGGAGAATCCATCTACCTCAAGAGCGTGCTTCTAACATCTATTATGTTTTATTCTTATACTAACTTAAATATATATCTTATTCAGCTTATTAACTTATTACTTAATTTATTTTAATTAATATATTATTCTGTAATATATCTTAGCCCTATCTATCTCTTAGGAATACTCACACTCTACCACCCGCAGTCACTCGGCAGAATACTACCAGCAGATCACCCCTCTCGGTAAAGAACGGTTGATACGTTTTGACAGGCTAGAGCAATATCACATTTGGATCATTTTATAAGGAAATAGTTGAACAAGAAAACTTTGTAAAGCGACAACATATACCCTTAATCACTGTCAGCAGAGCAGATAGATTCGGCAGCAGACAGATGCTCTTGATATCGAGTAGGATATGCTGATCCCTGGACCTTCTGACAGAGTTCGCCAACGTTCATGGTCTGCCATCCGCTGACTCCCTTCATCTTGGCAAAGAACTGTGCAGCTGACTTTGCAGGGTCCATATCCGCTGCGATATTAGGATAATATACTGCACGCTGCTGGAAGATGCCCACGCTATCGTGGTCGCTGCCAACCGCGTCGTGCGGGTAATTGAGCGAGGCTGGAACGGCCGAGTTTGCGTAGATCAGAATACTCGACTGCGCCCAGTTAGCCTTGATTTGAGGAAAAAATTTATTTGGGGAAACATACCTCAGTCAAAGCAGTTGCAATGCCAGCCAGACATCCTTGGTGACCAAGCTTCTCCCTTTTTGCCTCTGCGATTATAGCGCGAGCATGGGATGACTGAGTCGAATCGAGACCAGGAAGATTGCCGCCACTGCTGCCGCCACTACATTTGGAAGTGACATAGCCACTGGTACCGGTGAGGACGTAGTAGTCAGTGACATAGCAGCCGTCAGTCGTCCTGTCCCAGAGGGAGTCCCCATTGATGTCCTGTCCAGGAGCCTGGCAACTGAGTGTCACCTGCTCGCCCTTACTATATTCCTTGACAACCTTATAGTTGGTACCAGGGCCCTCACGGCACTGAAGACCATCGACCTTGACAGGATAGGCGTTGGAGAGGGAGAAGACTGACACAAGGGACAGTGCGATGAGTGATGAAGAAACCATTTTCACGGAAGTAGGCAGAGTTCACAATTGAAAGAGATAATGTTGATTTCTGGATGTTGAAATAATTGTCTTCGCGATTTTGAGAAACTAAAAGGGAAGAGATACACCCTTTATACTTGCAATCTTCGTGTGATTTTTTAACAGTATTATTACCGTCCAATCCTTGTCGTTGTATCCATCACGCGGTATATCTTTCATCGCTTATCGGAGCTGGCTATCAGCTGTGAAGCGGCACCACATTTACAAGAAAATGCAAGCCACCTCTAAGAAGAATGGTTTAGCTTTTCACGATAATTCGTGTTTGGAGGTTGCAACCTGGTTAGCCAAAGGTAAGAGGGGGGGCGAAAACTCGTATTGGACGCTCTGTTAATCTGTTTTAACGAAACAACAGATCGTGGCTGAGGCCAGCGCTAATCAGCGGTTTAAGGTTCTGCATACAATAACTGAAAAACGATCGCCCAGCAAATAACCAATTATATAATCTCTAAGTGCGAATCAGCGGCACCTAGATCGGGCAAATGTCAGAAACGTCGAGCGGCAGCAGATACAAGAAAATATCAAAAATAAGTAAAAATCCTATTAGTATAGCTTCTAACAAGATTAATCGGGCCCTAGTAAATTATATATAAAATGAGAATAGTAATAACCTAGTTATTAGAAGAATTAAGATCTTTTACTATCTATACAGGACCCTTGCGCATGGTCATTTAATCGGCCCTGCAAATTTGGCCCACTGGCGCGTTTCGAGATTACTTTGGGGGCGCTTTTCCATTTCTAGGCACATTCCACGAAACTATCTGAACTTCGATGTCACTGTGGAGTGTTTTAGTCTATAAAACGTCCATGCGTCGGACCGAGGGTAGCTGAAGGATGAACCAGTGCATAGTTTAATTCAGTTTTCCGAAGCACAAAACCTGGAATGTCTCGTTGCAGACCTCCTGCCACTCACACGACGCTTCCCATGCATTTCCTAAAGTCACCTCACTATTCTGCCTATGAGCATTTAAAATCACGAAACTACTGCATTCTAAAACGGATCTTATGCACTGTTTCCACCTTAATACGAACTCTTAGCCTTCTCATATATTTTGTCTTGGCCATGAACGTAGCTGGGTAAGATGTAGGAATACGAGCATCGTAGAATGTGCTTGGAACTTTCTGGGAAATCATTACCATAGGCATAATAATTTGTCTCTGTTGAGTTAGTCTAACATGACAAAGACCTCGAGAACTCTATATAAAGCTCCTTGTCCACCCCTGGTCATGGCCATCACCAATAGACGACAATTACGCGCATATCACTCGAATTTTCCTACAAAGATTTTGCAATTTCAATCTCTTCTAAAAACAGCCATACGGGCTCATCATGTTGTATACTCAATTCGTTGCTGTTTCCATTGCAGCCGCAATCTCTGCAACTAGTGCCTACCCTATCGATGGCCAGGGTGTCCGCTGCCATTCAGGTCCTGGGACTGAGTATTCGGTGGTCAAATCATACAACAAGGGTGACCTGGTCGCCCTTACCTGCCAGGCCGTAGGTCCCAGTGTTAACGGCGACAGTCTCTGGGACTTGACCACCGACGGCTGCTATGTGACAGACTACTACGTGAAGACCGGGACCAGCGGCTATGTGACCAAGCAGTGCCCCAGCGGTGGTGGCGGAGGAAGCGGATTTGGTGCAGATATTGTCAACGCAGCTGAGAAAGAGAAAGGTATTCCATATGTCTGGGGTGGTGGTGGATGCAATGGACCTTCTGATGGCGGGTTTGACTGTTCTGGTCTGACCCAGTACGCGGTCTGCCAAGCCCTGAAGAAGGAGATTCCACGCACTGCTCAGACCCAATACGACTCGTCCCTAGGCAAACGTCTTCCCCGATCTGAAGCGCAAGAGGGCGATCTTCTCTTCTGGGCCGAGGGTGGAGACTGCACCAACAGCGTAGCCCACGTTGGAATTTTCATTCGAGACGGGTTGATGATCAATGCTGCCCACTCTGGGACTCCTGTTCGAGAGCAGGCTATTTGGACATCGTCTGGTGGAGAGAGCATTTGCCCTGATGTGGTGAGGTACGTTATATTGCGGTCCAGCTTTGATTATTGAAGAGAAGCTAAATCTACATACAGGTTCTGGTAATGATCGAACACAATTTTGTATATCTGTACTCATCCTATTACTAAAATATGATGATAATACCTTATTAATATTTAATTTTATTAGTAATCATTGATATTGTAATGACTGATGGATATATTCGGTACTGCGGCAGGAACTAACACTACGTTTCACGGGACCAGCGAGGCTGGAAACTGGTTGTAACATCCTACGAGGATGGAATGATAGCTCTCATGGCAAATGTGATTCTTGTTGTCTCTCAGAAGCTATCTAGTGGGTGAGCGGTCTTATATAGACCCGTACACGTGATGCAGTGTCATACCTGACTGGGTATAGCCGTCAGCTATGACACTATCTCTCTTCAAGAAAAGCTAATATCCTTATTGGTAAGCTATGGGCAAAAGTCTAAACTACTATCTATATAAGTAAATAAGCAAATATATAGATGATAGATAAGTAAAAGACTATAAGCTAGTTAATAATAATATAGAGAAGCAGAAAAGAAGTAAATAATAGCAAACCATATTTAAAGACTGGTAGCCTCAGCGGGTTAATATCATCTAGACTTAGTCCTCTAGTGGTTATTCTTTAGGCTACGCGTGGGCATTACCTTCCCACAGACTGATAGAAACCATCTCCACTGCAGGGTGCTCTGGTAGTAGCCCTAGAAGTCTAGCAGCATAGCAGCACTATCTAGTCTGTAGTATAATCCTAGCAGACTCTAAGACTGCTTCTCTTATAAGTGGTCCTAAGAGGATAGTACGCAGCATGCCTGTCACCGCCCGGGCCTGGTCATTGCTTAACCCCTGCAGCCCCTGGAGCCGGTCCTTTTGGCCCTGCCACCAGAGCTCTGCCCCATATAAGGCCACTGCCTGGGCAGTGGATTATCTTTACTAATTATAGAAAGAAATATAGTAATTCTACCAACAATAATAGCTAGTATATTTACTAGCTATACTCTTATTACTAAACTTTAGGATATCTTTATACGCATTAAAACTTTAAAAATAGTATGATAGAGAGATAACTAGCTAAAGATTAAAAAAATTAAACTATTTTTAGAAGTACTTCCAATTCTTAACATCTATTTAATATACATAATAATTTATTTTATAAATAATATTAATAGAATTAATAATAAATCAGAAAAAATACTTATAATATCTAGTTTTTTTATTAAAGATACTAGAAAGTGATTTATACTCTATATTCAAAATTAAATTATTAATATTACTAACTAAAAAGATCTTAAAACTATTTCTCTATTTAGTAGCTATAGATATTTTAGAAATAAATTTAAACAATTCTATAGAATTTTTAATAAAAACTTATTATAATTTATATAAAAGATAGAATATCTAATAAATTTAATCTAGTAAAGAATATATCTTAAAATATTTATAAATATTAAATAATCTTAAGTATAATAACTAAGAATATCAAGATTATTATTATTATTATTATTATTATTATTATTATTATTATTATTATTATTATTATTATTATTATTTAATCAAGTTTAACGTCCATACCCAAGCCTTAGGCTTATGACGGACCGCGGTTCTAACTAGCTTATAGAGTCTA
>CVMT01000005.1:2085795-2113259 GCA_000985935.1 Talaromyces islandicus | reverse complement strand
TCCGAAGGCTTCACGGCCTCACAATATTATTATATTATATTAGCTATAATATATATTTAAATATTTATTCTAATTTATTAATACTAATAGTTTTACAAAATAGCTTTAGAAGATCCTATACTATCTTTTAGCCACTTTACTAGTTACCTTATCCTTTAATAAGAATATCTCTATATCAAATTATATTAGATTAATATATTCTATTAGTAATTTAACTACTAATACACTATATACTATAAGATTAAAAAAATTATCTATAAAGATAGATAAATTAACTACTATATTTCTTATAATAAAAAAATATAAATCTAACTAGCATATATATTCTCTCTTAGACCCCGTCGGGAAAATCAAAAATCGATCTTTTGCAATTCAACGCTATTTGACGGTATCCAGGGCTTCTTTATGGCCTCTGGAGTACCCAAAACCGATAACGCCCCCCTAGACCCTGGGGGGCAGGCATCACCGCCAGAGCAACACCGGACGGACTATGAAAAACATGCTTGAAAATCCAGGGAGAAGTATTGCATACAACGTCATTATTAGGACGATATTTGATATAAATTACCGAGACCACTTTTATTATAACGAAATGATAGAGGCCGATCGTCCCCTCATGTTTCCCTCTGAAGCTCAGCTATCAGCTCTTCGTTGAGTTGCCTCTCCTCCCCTTGATAAACTTCAAACTTGTTCCCGCCCATTCCCTCAACTAATTCATGAATTTCAGCTAACAGAGAATTTGCTTCTGTACGTCTCGAAGGTCCCTGAAACCACAAGGCTCTCGCAATGATCCTGCGAGAGTTAAGGGCTTGTGGGGATGACTTTCCTAGATGCGGTCGTGCATCCATCCACGCCAGAACCGGCCTTGCAGTTTTCTCCGCTTCCTCATACTTCCCATGCTTGACAAGGTATTCGGAGAGCATGTGAGGTGGCACAATATTCGATGCATCCGGCCGCCTTTCTACAAGAGTGCGAACAGTTTGCTCGGCTTCAGGCACATCGAGCTCGTTTTCTATCACATAGATACCCTGCATTAACTGATTCCATTGCGTGTAATTCTGCGTACTGAGTGACCCTGGAGGCGAAGTAGCCCCCTCTTCTCTGGCTAGTTTATCGCGTAGTAGATGAAGGAGAAAGTGAAGCTTCGTCGGCTCATCATCGGTGCTATTTGGATCGATTGGTAGTTGCTTCAACTCTTCTTCGTCTGGAAAGTTGATTAAAATGCTGCGCACAATACAGTACTTGAAGCTATTCCAGAAGCGATTTGCTGGTATAGGGGCTTCCCAGGGAAACTCCTTAGCTGCGTCAGAGTTGGCTACAGCGTCATTCGAGTATCGCACGGGTGTAGCCATTGTAGGAGGATTTATGAAGTGGCTTGTTTCTCTGATAAACTGTGAAGTAGAAGAGAAAGACAAAAAACAGTGGATTATCATCAAGATGGTAGATTTAAGTAATAGGCTGATATTCTCATAAGGGGACGTCTGAGTCTGATGTACGGAGTTACTCTCGCTATTTAGATTGGTTGGCGTGTTTAGACGGATGGGCTTCGTTTGCTAGTTTTAAAATGAACGCTGCTGCCTAGAGTGACGTAAGAGGGTAAACCCGTTAACGTTAACCACTAACAATCCACTAGGGGCCACGTAGCCGGAAACCGATTGTAATCTCAATAATCCCACGGTTCTTGACCATATAAAATCGGGTAAATGGGTTGACTGGCCGTCGCTTTTAAATCCTCCGAAAGATTATCACGGCGGAGTAAATATCGATCTTATATGTCGGCACAACCCATCGGACTTCGATTGCTGTTTGTCGTGGGGTATTATAAATGACTAGAGCATTAAGCTCTACAAGGCGAGCAGTGGAAAAGAGTCGCGTTCGGATCCCCTCATGTGAGCCTTGCCGTTTATCCAAGCTCGCTTGTGATCACAAGCGTCCAGCATGCTCCCGTTGCGTCTATCGAGGGATCATCCAGCAGTGCGTCTATAGAAAGAACCCATTTAAAAGACATAGGCCAATTGTGGCCTCGGAGCAGCATCATGCGTAAGTCCGTGGTCACTGGCGACCAGCATTATGAGCCGGAAGGGAAGGGAAAAATCTAATCTATAATAGACACCCAACAAGCGCGCCGAATGGCACGTCAACTGAAAGACCCGTGGCCACTTTCCAAATGAAGCCTTATCCAAACCCAGGCTATCAAGGATCATCGTCTCTCAAGACAGTGTTGGATAATCTCGGCGATCACTTAGCCGTTCGAATTGACACCTCCCAACCCCATGTTAACGACGAACAGTCGTCACGAGACGCTGTACTGCGCGCAGACAGCTCCAAGATGGTCTATGAAGGAGTACAGCTGCTAGAGACATTTCTTGATTATCTTGCTGACGATGCTTTTCGACGACTCTTCTCCGAAATGAAAGGAGGTGGACTACAAACCCACCTGGGAACCTTCTTACTCTTCCCATTCTTCGAAAGCCTTGCGAAGGAGATTGATATCATACGACAATCACAAGATCGGCAGGCGAGCCTGTTTACATTATCCCAACGCCTCTTTGAAAAGGCAAACCAATGCGTCGAGATTCACAGCGGCATGACCCTTGAAGAGTTTGCAGCCCAGTACACAGGACTTAACCTGCGGTGGGAGACGGTAGGCTTGATTATTACGTTGGCTGGGTAGGTACTCATATATCTAACTTGTTACTTTTAAAGTGCTTACTAGACAAGTATTGCTTCCACCGGGATACGGGTTCCGCATCCCGCTTGCAAAACGGAAGAGGAACGTCAATCGCTGAGAACAAATCTCGTCCATTTGACTAACAAGTGTGTGGGTTTCTGCGATTCTTTGGACACCTTGAATGATATTACCATGATATTCATATACGAGAGTTTTCTTCTCGCTTCAATATTCTACGGTGATCAAAGTATGAAAATAAAAGGCCTTAATCCTCAGCTCAAGTCAATTGACATATTTTAGGCTTCAAAGCTTGGAGAAGACTTAATCATGCCTCAAGTGCGCTTTTTGCAGATGGCCTCCACGAGACTGTTAAAGAAAAGGAGTATCTCCCTTTCTTCCTAACTCAATTACGCCAACAAATATTTGCTCGAATTTATGGATCCGATATTAGCTTTGCTGTCTTTCTAGGTCGCCCTCCGCGGGTGAGTAAACGCTTTTGTTATACGAGTATGCCTCTCGACGTCGAAGAGGATACATATAGTCTGGTAGGAGAGGCCTTGTGCCGGGAATTAGGGCACTTGGACCGGAACGGCTGGAACACACTCGGTGAGATCAGGAAAAGCGCTGTCGTACGGTGGTCCATGATCACTTCTATGATCCGTGAAGACGCTTTAGAAACTTTACTCGGGCGTAATCTCACTAACATACCACAGAGAATCGGGTATTTTCTCAATCCAATATACCATTCTACGTGCTGACATCGTGATCTTACTAGAGAGCTTCAAGCGAAGATTGACTACGCATGGAAAGACCTTCCTCCGTTTCTTACTATTCCAACTCGTGATATGTGGCTAAAAGGACGGTCATGCCATGAGGTAGACACGTTGCATCAAATCCGACTACTTTATCTCAATAGCACTTTCTTGATCGAATGGGCAGCTTCGCGCCATGGGCTTCAAGACACTGGTGCTTTGTTTGTCAAGGCTAGCGAACTACTTGCCTGGGTCAACGAGGCTCTAGTCAGGCGTGAGCAGCTGTCTGAAATGGGGTTGATTTCTCTAGCGTGGAGGGTACGTTAAAAATGGGGACCTGCTCAATGATTTTTATTTATAATTATTATATGCCACAGGTCGCTTCGTGTGCTTTACCCGCTGCTGGTGCTATTGCCTGGTATCTCCTCCAGCCGTCATCCCGTGTTGGATTTGACCTAGATTCATCAAGACGACGCAGCATTGAAAATCTCTCAGTTCTAATCGCTCACATGGCTGTTCTACATGATCCTGGCGATGGCAATTATCAGCTCTTCTGTCATGCGAAAAGCGCTCTGCAATCTGCGATGGACACAATCCTCAGCCCTCCGGATCCCGGCCAGCCTGAAAATTCCTTGGATATGTTATCCACGGCAGCACTTTCGCCGGACTGGATTTTTTCGGATTATCTAGGGCTTGGTGTTGATTCCTGGTTGGTTCTCCACCATGCTACATTCACTGTGGAGGTATTAACTATTTAATTATAGGATTGGTCTGCCGGATCGGGGATCTTTCATGAGAATGGACGATAACATGCCTTACTGAGTTGTTGGTATTGATATATCAGCCTTTTGAGAGCTCTAAATGACTGAATTGACAATATTCGTGGAAATATACTGGTATACTCGTATTTGTGACATTTGCATTTATATTCACTTGTTATCTACTTAAGAATAAATTAAAAGAAATTTTCCAGTGCTGAAACTAGGCTTCGGAGTTTTTGAGACCCAGCCGGGATCATCCGGTGTAACCTAAATCTTGGGAACCAGTTATATTACAATGCAGGAAATACGACATCCAATTCCAAACTCTTCCCAACCCAATATCCGACAGCTTCCCTCACAATATTATTACTAGACCATGCTCTAGACGGTTGCACCCGATTACTAAAATGCAACCAAAAAGCATTATACGCCCTGTCAATTACCAGCGTCGTTCCCGTAAACCCCGTATGGCTCGCAGTCTGCAAACTCGCCATCGGCCCCGCGGTATAGTATTGATCTAACTCAAATCCCAGCCCATGGGCATCCCCGGGGAAACGAGAATTGAAATTTGTGAAGATCAAATCTACCGCTGTTTGGGAAAGGATGCGTTGGCCTGCATATGTGCCGTTGTTAAGGATCATTTGGCAGAATGCTGCTGTGTCACGTACGGTCGAGAATAGACCTGCATGGCCCGACACGCCGTCTAAGGACCATGCGTTCTCATCATGAACTGAACCACGTACTGGTTGTGGGCGCTGTGGCTCTAAGGGTCCGAGGACTGCGATTTGGAATTCTTGTGTGGCTGTACGGCCGTAGTTGGGCGTTTGTGGTGTAGGGCCTTCGATATTTCCACGGTTGAAGAAGGTGGATGTCATTCCAAGCGGTACAGTAAAGTCATAGATGAGTTCGTCCAACGCCCGGCCAGTTACTGTCTCAATAACAAGGCCCAGGGACATAAAGTTGAGATCTGAATATTGATATGTGCTTCCAGGAGTGTTTATGATTTTCTGGGTCAGTATTGCATTAATTCGCTCTTCATAGGTTGTATAATTACTGCAGAAAAGCGGTGGCGATGGATCTGCATCAAAGCCACTTGTATGGGTAAACAGTTCCAGAATAGTGATGTTCTCCTTCCCATTTGTCGCAAATGCAGGTATATAGCTTGCAACAGTGGCGTTCAGCATAATCCGACTAGCATCAAGTTCACGTAGAGCAGCCACGGTAGTGAACAGTTTCGTGAGACTTGCCATGTCGTACACTGTATCAACAGTGGTAGCTTCCTGTAGATGTCGAGGTAATTTGGTGCCGTTCACATCAGCGTAAAGATTCCTCTTTCCCACGGCAAATTCGCTGACAATAACGCTGTCGCGAGCTACTAAGGTAACAGATCCGGGCTCAATGGGATGGATCTGGTTGTACGAAAACTCGCTATAATTGCCAGCATGAGTATATGCGCTGAGGTTTTGGACCATGCGGTGCAAAGGGGCTGATATCATGCCGACGGATTCTGGTGGACCGTATACTAGTTTGCCATGATTGCTTTTGACCGGACTGGCAGAGACAAGGCCAAGAGAAACCATTGCCAAACTAGTAAAAAACATAATGGCTCTCATGCTTAAATATGGGATTAACTCGTTCTAATTCAAACTTCCGTTCCAAAGCCAAGTCCAGGGTATGTCCGTTGGGTCATATCCCAATATTTATCTACCTACGGTTAACCCAAAGCCAGCAAATCGGAGTATTGAATAGTTAGGGAGCGTTTCCCCGCTTTAGTTTTGTTGTTTCGGCGAAAAGTCACACGCTTTACTCCGAGAGATAAGCGACCGACAAAATGCGGAGTGTGGTCCACTGAAGCTTACAGTTTGGCACGACAGTGCACGGTTCGAGTGCTGCCGCTCGCTCTGTGGGGACTTCATCCCGGCTGCGGCACCTATGTCCTCTGGCTAATATTAATTTTAGTCGTATTACGGCGTCTCATAAAATTCGCATGGTAAGTCGAAACGCTGCGTAAACACTGCGCAAGATTTCTAGTTGATTTCTACTTCTTATATAATTTATATGGAAAGTTGAAATATTGTAGGAATATTGCTATTCTGGTACCTACGTGAGATATCTATTCTAATAAAGTAATATTTTTTTTATAAATTTCAAGGTTGAGTCCTATTTAATAAATCATAATGAGATTTCTTTTATAGAAAATCGGAAATTATTTGAAAATTAGTTACGCGAAGTTTGGGCTTTCCAATAGAATTTGATATCTCACGGAGCCGAGTTCGAGTATTTTTACAATATATTTTTAACCCTTCTTGAAACCTTGTTCCAACAAGCGACGGTAACTCTGTATAGTAGAGTGTATGGAGGTGGACATAGCAATTGGGGTAGCGAAGGAGGAGGAGGGGGAGGGGGAGGGGGACGAGGTAGTAGTTGTAATAGTAGCTGCGGTGGTGGAGGCAGCAGTAGTAGCTGTGGTGGGAGCAGCAGTTGTGGTGGTGGAGGTAGTAGTTGTGGAAGTAGTTGAGTTGGATCTTTGTCGGTGAGTTGAATGGATATTTTGGATTTACCACTGCGCTTTTTTGTCGAACAGTATCGAAAAATTTACTTCATGCTCTTCGTAAATTTAACGGTCATTCTGGGCTCAAAATTCTTCAAGTTGGCTTTGTTTGGTAGTGTATCGACTTCTGATTTCTATTATTGACCGATTGAATTAGTTGATAATCTTGGATAGAGAATGCCTGAAGTTATCACTGGGAATAGGGTCGGGCTAGGGTGGACTGCCGAGGGTTTGGGTTCTAGTTGGCGTGTTTCGTCAAGCCTCACACAGGCTGGCTGATTCTCTAAGCTAACATAACCCACATGGGTGTCGTCAATATTAGCGTGCGTCCATAGTATTCGGCGTTTTCTTTTCAGAGTCTTGGTTGTCAATAAACTATACATAGCCTCAAGGTGGGCGGTGGCTGTGCTAACCTCGCCCGAGAAATGAGCCTTGTGTATACATCTCTGGAGGTCTGTTCTCGTGACATACTAATCACCCGATACAGCTCCAGTATATCTATTAAGTTGACAATAAATACTTACCTGAAATACCTCCAATATCTACTAGCTTAATTGAACACCCAATATCAAATACCCCCGCCAACAATGTCCCTTCTTCTCTATTCCGACGTAAATGCTCTCCACAAGGCAAGCAAGGCCAAATTGATGCATATGAATATTCGGTATGAGAATAAGAACTACGAAGGTGACTTTTCACAATTTCGGTACGCAGAAGAGACAGATGTATCTGAACTGCCATTGATTCCTTCACCTGGTCTCTTCCGATCTCTACATTCAATGACAGCGGAGGTCCCATTGCCGGTTGAGCAACGTGTACCTACAGTGGGCCACTGTGCTGTTCATCTGGAGCTCCTCGAGGTCTTCTTCTCATTACGCCACAAAATTATAAATTCCAGGCAATTAGATGATGCTTTCGGAGTGAAAGTAATTGGGAAAATTGTGTACAGAAAGAAATACAATTCCAAGGCAAGGAAATACATAATTCAAGCAATTACATTGCGAGACGATACATTCAAAGCTAGAAGAAGAGAGATATTGACGTATTACCTGTCTATTGCTGTCGAGTGTTTCAAAGTTTGGATTGAGCAGGCCGACGAAGTCATGTTCGAAGAGTGCAGTTCATTCTCGAAAAAGCCTGCCCTACCATGCCTACCTCCATTGGGTATGTTGGCAAACTATGTACCACAGAGAGAATAAAGAGCTAATAGATGTATGGGAAGATGTGCTTATGGTTTGGCATGCTTTCTTACTTAATCCCAAAGACTTTGATTCTTATTGCAGACGTCATAACCTCAGTGCAATTCGCCAGATACAATTTCCTTGGTCACAAATCGTGAGTTTAGGAACGTGGATTTGTTTTCCCTCTTAATAACCCACTGACTGTGAACATAACGATGTCATATATATAGACGAGTGGACTTTCGAGGTTTCTACGGAGACAAACGATTGGACTACTAAAGTTGCGAACAAGGAGCCGGACCTTTTTGTTTATCTCCAACGGACCAGCACAATACCAAACTCCATATCTAGGGCACTGAGAAAATATACCAACAGTAATGTGCCTATCGGGAGTATGTTGGACTATTTAAAAGATTTTGACCTAAGTCAAAGGGAGAAGTTTTTCCTCAAACTTTTACTCAATATTCAAACTGAAGAGAAAACAAAGAAGCTTCTGATAGATAATGAGCAGCGCCAAGCTTCTTTCGTGGACAAGATGCACGATCATTTGTGGATTTGCAGGCCGGCTGCCGAGGGAACCCTTCGTCGCGCAATCGACCGATACCATAGATTCCTCAAGTTCTTCCAGCTCTATCCCGGGAAGATGCTAGTACCCACTCTCGACATTGATCTTGTTTGGCATACACACCAGTGTTCTGCGTCATCTTATGAAAACTCGATGCGAGAACGAACTGGTCGCTATATCGACCATGACGACAGGATCGGGAAGACAAGGGTACACGGTGGAATGGATGAAACGCAGAAATTATTCCGCCTTCGCTTCGGCCAGGAGTACCCGGTCTGCTTGTGTTGGGACTGTGAAATGACATTAACGATGTTAGAAAAGCTCGACAAAAATGATGCCCTTTTCCAAACAGACAACATCGGGCATATCGTGGAGAATATGCAAATACATGTAGAATATCACCGATCTGTGGAATTGACCAGGCGCAAGGGCAGGGAGTCAGCATAACATTTTTGTTCAGGACTTTGTTCAACTGAAACATTCCACCAATTGACGCACGCATCATTTGTTTGATGTTATAGACATACTTTTTAGTTAGTAGCTGCTCGAGATATCTGTTCAGCTGTACAAATTCCATGCGTAAGTAGAGCCCGAAGAGGCGAGACGGAAGTATCTTTCCGCGCGCGGGGGGGGAGGTTGTCCCGATTCAATAAAACTATATAAGGGCGATAACTGGAATTATTGGCGCTATGAACAATAACATTATGGCAACTAGCTTCAACTAATAAATTTAGCTTGAAATAACGTCCCACCTTATACAGAAAGAAAATGGCGGAAACTTCCCCCTATCTTGTTGTGAACAGCTTTACCAAAGTGGCCCCTCACCATAAATCGGTGGAAGCATTATGGGAGATAAAATGGAGGAAGCCGGTACTCAACTGCCCTTTAGTTTCATAAAATGTGTTAAGCTGATTTTCGGTCAATGAAAGTGTTCGATGGGCATTTACCCATTTGTCGATGGACATGTAGAAGATTTTGATAGAGTGTTTGGTGAATTGATCAAGGTTGAATGTTCCTTCCTCGATGAATCAAAATCTACTAGCTGACAAGGAGTTGCAGCAACGGCTTACTGAGCCGTATGACCCTGATACTTTCGCGACGGCGTTCTTCCCTGTTGCAAAGGAACTGGAAGCGAAAGCTGCACAAGCCGAGATTACAGGGAATGTCAAGATTGCGTCACAACTATATCTGTATCAGCTAGTGCAACAATTATGTTAATGCTTCATATGAAACGGCTGACGAAGGATACAGTCGAGCCGCTGCGTTATACCGCATTGCCCGCTTCCCAATTGCTCGCTCATCGAAGACGTTTGAAGCGTGGACTCTAGGAAAGGCAGCATACATGAGAGCAAGCCCATATCTAGACCCGATCAACACTGAAGTTACTATTCCCCACACTAATGCTGATGCTTCTGCCGGCGACGGAAATACAATTCGAGCATATCTCCGTCTTCCACCACATGCCTCTGCCAAGGAAAAGGTTCCTGTGGTCTTATTCATCTGTGGCCTAGATGCTTATCGCACAGACCACACAAGCCGAACCTCTGAACATGTTCGCCGTGGGTTTGCATGTCTTAGTACAGAGATCCCCGGAACGGGCGACTGCCCAGCTGCAAAGGATGACCCGACAAGTCCGGACCGGCTATGGTCAAGTGTGCTTGACTGGATCGAGACACAGGATATATTTGACAAAAATAAGGTTTGTGTTCGTTCCATTAGTACTGGTGGGTATTATGGAATGCGAATTGCGCATACCCACGCTGGCCGCCTGGTGGCTGCGGTCAGTCAAGGAGGAGGTAGCCACCGAATGTTTTCACCGGAATGGATCGATTCTCAGAATAAGATGGAGTATCCTTATGCGTCTGTTTACCAACACCGTTGATAATTCCACAGAGCGTCATGGCTTATTCTATCTAGGTTGACTGAAAGTCTAGCCTACAAATTTGGTTACGACTCCGTCGATACATATAAACAAGACGCGCAGAGAAAGTTCTCATTGCTAGATAATGGTATATTCGATGGGAGAAGTTGCCGACTATTGCTCGTTAATGTTTGTCCTTCATTTTCATATGCCTCGTATTTAGGTAGTGTTAATTCATTCCGGACTCGCACTGAAACACCTCGCAGGGCTTGCAAGACGAAATCTTTCCGATCGAAGACTCCATGATTCCCCTGGAGCATGGAAGTGTGAAAGAGGCAAGGTAAATATTTCTCTTTTTTCTTTCCCTCTGTTTGAGTATGAACGGGATATGCCGCTTATGATGTATTGAAAGATTTGTTCAAAACGCATATCATATGGGTAACCCTGCTGGCGAGGGGTATGTCTATAACTGGTTGGACCAATTTAAATAACTGCCAGTGACGTGGATATTAATATCATTCGTCGAATCTTGACAAGCTGAAAATTAAATTCGTGGGCGTTTCTCCTCCACCCCCCCCTTCTCCCTCCCTCCCCTTTGGCCCCAACACCTGGGGTTATGAACACACAACAGTAACAACACATTGTGCATGGGTTTTCCAGACAGAAACTTGATTCTATATCATGTTAATCGAGTATCAGATCTGAAATTGCACCACGCATTAAAAAAATATTGAATGTATAGGCACGCTATATGCTTATAAACCGTCTCAGCATCTTGCCTTTATCAACTGATATATACTCGACACGAACACAACCTGTAGACGAATTATTCTCATTTGTAAGAAGCCTGCGCAGCACAAGTTAAATATATTGTCGCCATTGGTAATATGTTTAATAGTAAGGCGGACCCATATTGCGACGGCATTGTTAGCAGCTCTGGGAACCTCCAGGCCGCCTGTTCGATCAATTGATAGCCTTTTAAAGACGACCATCCCAGGAGGCGAGAGAATTCCTATTGTATCAAAAAGGTTCGCCATATCCAATAATTATCTCTATAGCCTATAAATTCCTTGATCCTCGTAGTCGCTTCTAAACCAAGACATCCTCAAGCCAATAGCTGCGAATAAACAGGAGAGCATGGGGGTAGAAATTGCCGCACTCGATCCCTTTTGGTCTTTCAACGACATCGGCGTAAATGGTACCGCGGTGGAAGATATCTAGCATATGCAGTGGTACAACACCGCCTAATATGACTTATATGTTTAAATTAGATTAATCAATCAATCAATTTCTATCTAGATAAAGCAATTCTAACTGAGTACACAATGTCATTAAAACATAATATCACCAATTACTCATTCTCTTTCACAGAGCTTGCGATTAGAGCACTCTTTTCTGCCACGACGTAAACTAGACCCTGAATGCTATTGGCTTGGAGAATCTCAAAGACTGCAATGTCTGCCTTGACCTCTTTCATGAACCAGTTTCGCACCTCGACAGCGATTAAGCTATCAACACCATAAGCGCTAGTTGGTCGGAGAGGATCCATTTCAGCAAGATCAATCATCAGGCTGCGGCTCAGCTTCGTCATAGTGGCATCCAAGATAATAGCCACTGCGTCATTCAGAGTCACAGCCGCCTTTAGAAGGGATGCAGTGGACTGAGCGGCTGTGCTATTCGAGGTGTTGTTGTTTTCGGCACTGAGCTTTGGCAGATGAGAGAAAACAGGAAGAGACCTCCATGTTGGGTCCTCGGCTCCCTCAGTCGCTGGGCGTGGCTCAATACCAGTAATCATTTGACCGAATCTGATATCATTGTGCGTGCTCTTATGAGTCTCGTCCTGAACGGCGATCTCCAGAATGGTCAGGAACTCCTGTTCCCTAATTCCAACGAATCCCTTTCGCTCGAGGTTTCTTTGCGCCAGACCCAAATTGTCCTCAGCGACTGCACCCACATCCAACATCATACCCAAATCGATTGCGATGGCAGGTAGGCCACGGGCTCGACGCCATTGGCACAATGCATCCTCGAACGCATTACCTGCAGAGTAGTTTGCCTGGCCCGAATTACCGATGACACCAATGGCGGAGGCAAGGATAATGAAGAAATCGAGGGGTTTGTCCAATGTAGCTTCATGTAAGTTCCAGGATCCGTGGACCTTGGGACGGATACCATTATTAAAGCTTTCGAGGGGCATGTTCTCGAATATCTGATCTTCCAACACCATTGCAGCTTGAATGACACCACGCAGAGGGGGTAGGTTCCTTGATTGCAAGAGACCGGCCAATCCGGATCTCAAAGCAGCGCCATCAGTAATATCGACCTTGAGTATTTCAATTCTCACACCCGATTCCTGAAGTTCTACGACCAATTCCTGTACTTCAGGCCTGACAGCGCCTGATCGGGACGCAAAGATCAAGTTCTTGGCCCCGCGAGACGCCATCCAACGTGCCATGCTTCGCCCAAGACCTCCAAATCCAGTGATCAGATAAGATCCATCGTGGGGGAAAGTATACTGAGAGCTGGAGCGAACAGGTGCCTGTTTATGGAAGTTAGAAAAATACATAGAAGTTCGATTATAGCGACTTACTTTAACAGTATCATTTTCTTCAGGAACCAGCACCACTTTTCCAACGTGTTTTCCTTGCTGCATATAACGGAACGCTTCCTCAACCTGGGAAAACGAGAAGGTGGTGAGTGATGGAATAGGACGAATTGACTTCGCATGAATCAGCTGCAAGGTCTCTTCCAGCAATTGCCCAGCCAGGCTAGGATCATGCCTGAAGACGGTCATGAGATCAATGGACGCGAAGGTAACGTTGCGTAGGAAAGTGGACATCTCCAGACGACGATTGTCAACCAAGTCCTTCTTGCCCATTTCAATGAAGCGACCAAACATGGCGATAGATTCCCAGGTGGCACTAAGAGCATCTCCAGCCAGACTATTCAGCACAACATTCACACCACGTCCGCCAGTTGCCACTTTAATCTGTTGAGCAAAGCGGAGGTCTCGACTGGAAAATATGCGCTCGTCGGGGATTCCGAACTCTTTTTTAACTAGTTCCCTCTTTGTTTGTGTGCCAACCGTGACAAAAATGTCGGCACCAATGAGCTGCGCCAGGATGATGGCGGCTTGACCAACACCACCAGCAGCAGCGTGAATCAGAATGGACTCGCCTTTGCGAAGTCTGGCGACGTGCTGCAGACCATATATCACAGTGGTATAAACAATCGGGAGTGAGGCGGCAGTAGCAAAGCTCATATCATCCGGGATAGCCTGCGCCAGCCCGGCATGGGTGCGGGCATAATGAGAGAAGTTCCCGTCCGTCCAAGCAGCAACGCGTTGACCGACTTTCAGGTGAGTAACGTTTGACCCAATACAACTTACAATACCACCACATTCGAGTCCCAGTGAAGTGTCGGACATCTGCCCAGAACTGATCATAATATCACGGAAGTTGATACCCGATGCTTTGACTTCCACTTCCACTTCGTCCGCGCCAAGGGGTTCTGCTACGCTGAGATCATCCTCGAACATGAGGGTGTCGAGAAGACCGGGGTTCTTGATCTTGAGCTTGAGGGCTCGCTCAGGTTGGTAGAACTTCTGGGCCTCAATCTTTTCACTCTTAGATCCATTGTTAGAAATCCGCCCTTGGATATCCGCATTGATTTCAGTGGATTCCACGCAACGGTTAATGTGCCAACAGATGCCATCATGCCAGTACTCTGGGTCCTGTTTCTTTGGGTCGTGAAGTGTCTGGCGCACTAGGTTCGCCAAATGCCCGACTGTAACATCAGGAGCTTGGCGGTCAACGACCGCAAAATCGGCTGTGACGAGTGGGAAGTTTTCGTATTCAGACCGCAGAGAGCGAGCCAGACCGTGGAAAATGGCGGAGTCGGGGCGAGTAGTGTTTTGAATAGACAACCCTCCTTCTGTGACCCATAACAATCCCTCGCTGTTCTTAATAATATGCTTGATACCATCGAATTCCTCGAGCTTCATGTCCTTGGTGACGGATCGCTCTATTTCGGCGATTGACAGTACGAATGTATTTGCTAAAGATTTACGTGAGAGCTTGGAGAGAGGTACTTTGTTGACAGGAAGTCCAATTTCACCCAGCTGTTGTTGAATAGCATTTTCGACCGGAGATGGGTCGTTCTCACCGTCTGTGACGAGAGTGATTGAGTGGATTTCAGGGGCAATGCTTGGACTTTGATCGACAGCGATGCAGGAGAAGAGACGACCTAATTCCTCCTGAGGGTTAACATGATCAGGCGCAGCTAGTGATAGACTACTAAATCCGTTACGCTTGAGAGCATTCTCCCACATGGGTTGGTCCATAGTAGGGCCCCATTGGCGGTAGCTCTCCTCAGACATCCACCAACCTGGCAAGCAGCCAAAGAGAATAAATGCTTGATTCAGGATATTGGAAATCTCTACCAAGACCAGGCGGCCACCAGGTTTAAGCAGCTTGCGAGTGTGAGAAAGCGTACGGTCGATATTAGTTGTGGCGTGAAGGACAGAGGCAGCGACGACAAGATCATATTCACCTTCGGTGAATCCTTGCTCAACGGGGTCTTCCTCAATATTGAGTCTGCGGTAGTCGATTAAGCCATCCCAATCTTTGAATTTCTCTTCAGCTTCGGCAAAGAAGCCAGACGATATGTCAGTGAATGTGTAAGATTTGAATCGCGGGTAGCGGCCGTTGTTGCCTCCCATGGCGTTAAGAATAGGCCCAGTGGCACCACCAGTTCCACCGCCAATTTCCACGCACTTCATGTTGGGATTCTTGTTAGAGAGCATGCTGGTGTACTGGTAGAGTATATCAAAGCTCATGACTCCCTCATAGTATCGGTACAGTAACTCATCTTCCAACATGAGTGCTAGCGGGTCAATGTCGCCAGTCATAATTTTGTCTAGTTTGCGACCAACTCGTACAATCAATTTCGCATCATTGCCAGTTGTCTCGAGTTGTGAAGCTAGTGCCTCCATCTTGGCACAGACCTCTGGGTTATCGAACTGCTCCCACTCTGGTGTTTGGTGTGCGTTCTTATGGGCGGCTACCAGGTCTCTTTGGTGTTGCATGAAACGGTAGTACTTCTGGAGGTGGGGCTTCATGGTCACCACCTGCGACTCGCCAACCTTTTGCAGGACCTGGTAGTAATAGTAGTAGGAAATTGCTTCGAGGTTTGCAATGCGATCTGGGTCTGAAACTTTGGGCATGAACGGAGCCATCATAGAATCGCCGACGGCTTGCGGCAGCAGATTGGGGTCCGGATGCCAGGTGGCATGGAATGTGAGCTTTTTGGCAGTTGATCCCTCTTCTTCGTCGCCCTGTCGGCCTCCTACCTCCAGGCCGCTGCATTTCACGTCATTGAATGCCACCATTGGCTCCCCGGTGGTAGCATCCGTAAGTATGAATTGTGCAGTAGCTTCACGGAATCCAGTGAAGCTAGCTGCCGCAACGACGTCGAAATTGTGGCCGGGTGTTTGGTTGATATCATCGCGGACGAAAATTTCATCAAAAGTCACAGGAATATAAGGACTACTGGGGTTGGGGTTGTCGTGCATAAGAGCTGGGAAGAGCAAGTGGATAAAGGTGTCCATGGTGGCTGGATGAATCAAGTAAGGAACTTCGTACTCGTATGGCATAAGCTTCTTGACGTCTGGAACCGTCACTCTCCCCTTTGCTTCCCCAGAATTAGTCTTGATGTCACCGATCAAGCCACGGAAAGGATCCTCATAGTTAAGACCAATACGACCAACAGTCTCATACACGGTATCCGCGCTGATGGAACCGGCAAATTCGTCAGCTTTCAGAAGCTCACGCAAACGAGGAGCATATGGAAAGTTGTTGGCAGCGGATTCGATCTCAGGCTCATAGACAGGTGATATTAAACCATGGCCGTGTTCGTTCCAACCCTCAGAAGTCCAGGAAAAGAGACGGAACTCGTACCAAAAATTAGAGAACGATGAGCTGCTTTCTTTGTAGTGGCGCATGGAGAAGCTGGTCTCAATGCCATCATCGGTAGATGGAATGATAAGTGCACGGTTGATCTTAATATCCTTCAATTTGAATCCAACCAATGTGCCCTTTGGTGTCGTATATTCAGGCATCCGGGTCAAGTGCTGCATTGCTTCAATGGCCATGGAAACATATCCAGCACCAGGGAAAACATAAGATCCCTGAACAACATGTCCTTTGAGCCACGGTTGCTCACGGAGTTGAAGGATATTCCTCCACCGGGGCTCCATTGGATTCCAGTCATTGACGGGATATCCTAGGAAGTCGGTACGGGCATGTCGTCGGAAACGATGTTCTAAGCTCAGCCGACCTTCGAACCAATGGTGTTTCGAATGGTTCCAGAAGTAAGTTGGGAGATCAACGATGACCTGGGGCAAAACGTCGACACTTTCGGGGAAGTTTGCCTTGTAGAGGTCTACATTGCGTCCCTTTGCAAACAGGAAAGTTGCCGCTTCCAAAGTGGTTTGGCAGGCGTCGTGGCCGCGCGAGAGCACCGACTTGTAGACGATACCGCTCTTTTCAAGCGCAGGTACACCAAGGCACTGTTTGATTGGACCAGCGAGAGCAGCATGAGGGCCAACTTCAAGCAGGACATCAATTCCAGCTTTAGCACCAGCGCCTCGGCGAGCGCGCTTGGTGGTCGCACGGGGAGCGCAGAGAACTTGCAATCCATCGTTGAAGCGCACACAGCCCACCATGTTCTTACACCAGTAAGAAGGGCCAAGAACGTCGGTTGGCTTGACAATATCACCTGTGACGGTAGAAACCATTTCTACATCCTTCGAGATGGCGTTGACCTCCATTCCCTTCAGAGACTCTTCATAATCACCGGCGACAGCCTCCATGTGATGCGAATGATAAGCAGTTGAGACCTTCAAAAACCGAACGAAAGCATTTTCTTCTTGAAGATCTTTGGAAATGGCTTCTAGGGCAGGGCGATCTCCAGAAACGGTAATATTTGTAGGACTGTTGACGCAAGCGACAAACGCTTTGCCTAGTGTTTGATCCAGAGCAAGGATCTTCTCCTTGGCTCTCTCCTCGGTGATACCAACAGCCATCATGGCACCATCAGCAGAGGGCAGTTTTATTTGCACTTGGCTGGAGTGCAAACCACGGTAGTAGGCCGCCTTCATCGCAGACTCGAAAGGCAAAATGCCAGCTGCATACGCAGCGGCAATCTCACCACTGGAGTGGCCTATTACCTTCTGTGGGAAAATGTTCCAGCTAGCCAGCAAACCGACCAAAGCAACCTGCAGGGCAGTGCACGCTGTTTGACTAACCAGACACTCGTTGATTCGCGATTCTTCCTCGTCTTTGCCCAGTTCCTCTATATGCAAAAGTTAGTTCACATTCTCGTAATACTACGGCTGAACCCACCAAGCAAAGACCAGTCTGCACCCAAGTTCTTTATGAACACATCGGCGTGCTTCAGACGCTGTTGGAAGGTGGGGTACACCTTGCTCAGATCTCGTCCCATGGCAAACCACTGGGCGCCCTGGCCCGTGAACACGAAGCCTGTTCTCAATGCGTGGGGAAGTGGCCTCACCGGGGTTTGCCGAGTGGCAGCCACCTTTGCAACAAGATCCGTTAAGGAATCAGCGACCAGGAAAGATTTCCACGGAAGCATAGAGCGACGATTACAGAGAGTGTATGAAAGGTTGTCCAAGAAGGTTTCTTCGTCATCCTCCTTTCGCTGCGCAAGATGCTCGGCATACGCGGCGCTACTCTTTCCGCCAATGCCCTCTTCGTGGGTAGACCAGAGGAAGACACGCTTACGACGATATACTGTGGCATCGCTGCTGGCTTGATCCGTGTTATCTGCAGCACTAATCGATTTAACCGTATTTGAATTGGGAATCATGGTTGTATAGCCTAGTGCAGGCGTCGGAGATGTGCGGTGGGCACCCTTCAGCCCACGGCTAGCAAGATAGTTGTATGCGTCATCCAGGATGACATGTCCATTGGTTCCTCCAAACCCAAACGAGTTCACGCTGATACGCCGCTGGCCCTCGAGCGGCCAGGGGATGACTTCAGTTGGGACTTTGATGTTCCAGCCGTCAAAGTCGATCTGGGGATTTGGCCGCTCAAAGTTGGTATTAGGGGCGATTGCACCATGTTCCAGCTGGAGCACAGATTTGATGACACCTGCCAGCCCACTGGCACCCTCAGTGTGTCCGACATTAGTCTTGATACTTCCTATATAGAGCGGAATTGGTTGGCCTTCCTCATCCACAGGGCGGTCATGTGCGAAGACAGAACCAATGGCGCTGGTCCTGTTACGGTATTAGTTAGTATGGTCCAGGGTTGTGAATACCGGTTTGTGACTCAGTATATAAGATCCAGGTTCACTCACTCGAGGGGGTCACCAGCTGGAGTTCCAGTTCCATGTGCCTCGAAGAAACCAGTCTGAGAGAAATCAAGACCAGCTTGTCTGTAAGTATCGCGAATCAACGAGGCTTGAGCATCACTAGATGGAAGCATAATGCCGGATGTTTTACCATCCTGGTTGCAACCTGTTCCTCGTATGACAGCGCGAATGGTGTCGTTGTCCTGAAGGGCATCGGCAAGGGGCTTGAGAATCAAGGTGGCAATACCCTCACCACGAGAATAGCCATTGGCCCGTTCGTCGAAGGTCCAGCAACGTGAATCTGGACTGAAGAAATGTACATTTGACATGGCAGCCATAATGTCTGGGTTGAGGATAACGTTGGTAGCACCAACGATGGCCCGGTGACTTTCACCAGTGCGTAGACTCTGACAGGCAAGATGCAGAGCCACTAAGCTACTACTGCACGCTGTGTCGAGAGTCAAACTAGGACCTTTCAGGTCATAGATATAGCTGATACGGTTAGATAGGATAGCAGTTCCGTTTCCGGTAACTGAGTAGATAGGGGCCGTTTCAACATCGCGGTCAATCATTTCGTAATAATCGTGAGAAAAGCTACCGACGTAGCAACTGGTGTCGGAACCAGCGAAGCTTTCCATATCAAATCCACCATTTTCCATGGCTTCATAGACTGTTTCCATGAGGAGACGCTGTTGAGGGTCGATACTCTTTGCCTCAGTGGGGGGGATGGAGAAGAAGGATGTGTCGAAGGCGCCGACGTCCTGTTTGAGGAAGTGGCCTCCAATTGCGTTTATCTAATACAAGCAATCGTGTTAGTAACACAGGAACAACAGTAAAATTGTTCATTTTGCGCGTACGTTTCCACCCCTTTCCCCATCAGGGTGATAAAAGGCATCCATGTTCATGCGATCTTCGGGCATCTTGCTCCAGGCAGCCTCCTTCTTGGCAAGGAGCTCCCAGAGCTTATCTGTGCAGGTCGCTTCACCGGGAAGACGACAGGCAATGCCCACGATAGCAATAGGCATACTCTCGTCCTTGCCAAGAACATCATGGAGATCTGATCGAGGAACATCGCTGCTATTGCTCTTGAGGAAAGGCATGGCGGCGGTAAGATAAGAGAAAGGTTGTATCGAGTGGGAATAATGACAGGTCGTAATGGAAAAGTAAAAGGTCTATAACGACAAAAAAAAGAGAAGTAGAAATTTGTAGGGTTCAACAGGTAGAGAAGCCCTCGACAACGGGACGAATGCCCGGTATATAAGTAGACGGCACGTTTCAATTGACGTCGGTTGTTTTTCGGCCAGGCTGCGCCGTAACATGAGACAATGTTGAGTACTGGGCACCAGGCTTTCCTCGATAGGATTCGAGTCGAATCCTAGCTCGACGGGCCATTGAGGCCACACATTCCATGCGTGCATGTTCCAGCTACACCAGAGATCCCCCCGAGACTGTCAGCGCAATTGTCAGTGATCAACACATGTTGCTGGCCGTTAGTAGTCTGCTGTTGGCTGGTGGTTTATACGCGCGGTGCACGATCCGAGGCCCTAGGCCCTAGGGACATGTGTCTGACGTAGGGGTACACTGTATTACTAGTATTCCACGCCTACCTAGGCGGTGTGAGAAACGTTCGCACCAAAGAGCAAGACAGACACAAGAGGCTGAGTAATAACAGTAAAAGGAGAAGGCTTGAAGTTGAAGACATTGTAGACGCAAGAGTACGCAGAGTACGTTTCAAATTTGTCGGTTTATTTTCATTCAAGTTGGCTAGATTGGTAGATAGATATGACGCAGATGATATTAAATTCGAGTATTTCTTATATTTGATAGCTCGATGTTGTTATTTTCAAACGTGACATCATTTTATGGCGTTCAAACTAGCATCACCGCAGGACATAGTTATCATGATCAAAATGGGTTAGGATTAGTGTTAAACATCAATATGACCAATTTCATGTTGTACGCATTCATAAATTACTATCTTTGCAGCACGTAATGTGTTAGCTGTAAAGATATTGCTGTGACCATATAGAATCGGAAGGAATTCGTGGCACACAACACATTGACTCTCAGAACCGAACAATTGCTTTTCGTACGTAAGCTCCTCGAGCATACAGCCGTCGATTAATCATCGCGGTTGGTTGGAATCGGCGATCCTTTTCCGCACGTCATGAGCATTTACACAAGTAAACGCACATCTCAGTGCTCATACGCACGTACGGAGAAAACACATGGCCGAAAAGTCCTTCTGGAATTTCGCGTCCAGCCAGTTATCTGATCCGTGGCCCCAAACTAGGCGAATTGTAACTTAGGGTGGCCCCCGAGGGGCTGGAGAATTCTCAGCATGCAGCGCCCCGTTGGAGACCAAACCCATGAAAAATCTACGCTCACCAGTTGATGTGGGGTTTCTCGGGGGAAATTATGCACGTGTGCTATAGCAATACCCGCCGCTCTTCTAAGATAAGCTAGCAATCGCGCCGAGTCTATAACACTGCTAAATGCTTATCGCCTTTGAGAAAGAGTGAGAGGGAAGGGGAAAAAGGGAATTACAACATTACAAAATGTATGGGGGCCGCGCATCACCCGTTTGCACATGTTTCTAGGGGATCTCCTCCACGTCTGTTATTCTTCACCCAAAGCATTGCATCGGGAACAATCATGGCAGCTGAGCTTGCGAATAAGAGTGCACCGCTTCGCGTCGCCGTCATTGGCGCCGGTCCAGGTGGACTCGTCCTGGCTCAACTTCTGCGTCACGATGAGAGATTTCAGGTGACTGTGTATGAGCGAGGCACTTTACAGGGCAATGGAGTCTCGCTGGTCGGGTTCCGTATCCTCCTTGCCTCTGCCGTCCTCGATACGCTGCGACTACGCCTTCAACCTGATGTGCGCGACCTTGTCGACCGTGCTGTTGGAACGCCGCACCGCCAAGGTAACAGGGTGGCTTTCACGGATGAGACTCTCCATGTGAAGTGCCGACTGGATGTAGAGATATCACGCACGCTAAATAGTGTGTCGCGATGGAGACTTCGCAAAGCTTTACTGTCAGGCCACGAGGAGTTCCTCCAATTTGGCCGAACCTATACGTCGTACGAAGAGAATGGGGAGGGTGTCAAAGTGAACTTTGCGGATGGCGAGACAGTGCATTGTGATGTGCTCGTTGGCGCAGACGGTGCCGGCTCTCGCATTCGAAAACAACTCCTTCCCAATAGCACGAGAAGCGATTCTGGTGTGACGGTCCTATATTTCAAGGCACCCTTCACGCCAGAGACAGAAGCCATGCTCCCTTGGGTGTCTGGTTCAATGGTAAACCTCCCAAAAAATGAAACGTGTCATTGGCTTACTCTTCTTTCATAGACCGTGGTTCCGAGACGATCAATGGTTGTCGCTTACTATAAAAATGCCGAGAAACCGTACGGCCCTTATAATCTGGAGACAATTGACCCCGATGATTCCTTCCTGATGATCGGCATGGGGTGCTATACCAACGAATTTATTAATCAAAGCAAACACCCAGACGAAATGACGCCAGAGGAATTAAAGGACGAATGTATTGCTCGTGCCCGGGGATGGCATCCTCTTCTGCAATCCATCCTTGCCATTATCATTCCCAGAACCGTTTACATCTCTCATATTAAGACCCAAGACCAGATTGAGCCGTGGCAGACGGGACGAGTTACTATCCTAGGTGATGCTGCTCATAGGTAAGTTCAACAAAAAAAAGAGAGAGAGAGATTTTATTGTCTTCTCTTCTAATTATATCGCATAGTATGACCCCATATCTCGGGAAAGGAGCGACAAACGCTATTGTTGATGGCATGGCTCTTGCCGAAGCCCTCAAACAGGCAGAGGACAATAAGGAGGTCGTTCCACGACTAGCCGAATATGAAGCATCTATGTTAAGACGAGGATTTGCCGCGGCCAAGGAAAGCATGCTCGTTCACCATCTCGTGTTTGCGGCAGGTAGCACGCCTTGGAGAGCCTGGTTCCGGAATATATTCTTATACATGTGGGACTTCTTTACATCTCATCCACCCACTCCAAAGGATGACCCTTTCCCTGGTGAGTGCTACATCTTTGCGTATTACCTGTTTTATCCTATACTTAATTTTACTAACGCATATGATCTTTCAGTAAGCTATAGCGACAAAAAGGAACAAAGAGCATTGGTTTAAGATAAGTAGGGGATTTTTCTAGCATCTGATTCACGTCGCTTTTCTTCATAGACTATGTTATACTTTAGAAACAAAGACTGTATTCGTGTTCTTCGTAGGTTATTCTTTAATTTCTTTGTTCCTAGTCCTAATTTTATCTCCTATGTCGCAGTGATAATGGGTGCGAGATAACCCAAGTTAGTCGCTTGTCTTGAGACTCGTTTGCGTTTTCCTTTTGAACGTAGGATATGACCACATACAATACGGCGAGTGAGACTAGTCTGTTTATAGAACGTAGACACTAGGTACAGTCTTGGCGCTCCGCGAGAGATTTTCTTACCCGTTGACGCGAACTACAGCATGTAAATTCAAATGTTTATCTAGTACCCTACAATTGTCGACTGATGCATGACCGAAATTGATGTCAACTGGTCAAATATGTACATGGCAAGTTAACATTGAATGTGTGGTTTTTACATCTATAGTCTCCGGATGTCCCGACTGGTATCAAGTGATGTATATATTTATAGGGATGCTGATGGATTAAGCAGATCTTCTGGACTGGTGTCAACTGGTCAAGGTCACCTGTCTTTGTTTAATGCTTGACTTTAGGGCTTACGCCCCACCTTTATGGTGCATGAACTCCAGGAGGACACACAACGCTTCTGTAGCGAAGCCAATTTGACCAATTTAACGGTATACTTAGGAAGCCTGGTTAAATTGGCTAAAGTAGCCTCACTGCAGAGGTTATAAAAGCTTATAAGCCTTACTACATAAGCCCCTGAGTACACTATCAAACCCCCCACCCCCACCCCTCCCTACAAGTGAGGTCAGATGGTATCAATATTATTGGCATCTCACAGAGCAAGGGTGTTAGTTCCAAAAGAGGAAATCCGCTCGAGGGAGCTACTGATAAGCTTTATTTTTTTTTCTAAAAACGCAACTCGTACTAATAATCGCAGTGTAGCGATTATAACTGTATTGAGATGTCAAATGATGCAAGCGAGTTTACCTCCGTGATCATACGACTTCGCCCCTTGCTAGTTTCCAAATATGGGTTGCTTTATCCCCCAACTTAGTTGATCGATTATCCCTCCATTTACCCGTCCGTCTGTAGCCAGAAAGCACAGTCCCACACAGTGTAATTGACTTTTTGTATTATGGACAGAAGCATACAAATCTTGAACGAACAAAATCCTAAAACAAGTGACACTAGCTATTCGTAGATTTCCACCGCCATTCCACTGATGTTTGAGTGGTTGAAGAAAGCGACGAAAGAATGGGTTATATGCTACTATTAGTAACTGGAACGGGTCTCATCCATAATATTTTTCAGACGACCGAGACTACAGTGTAAAGCTAAATGCAAAGATAACTCCATTTGTGAAGGGGAATCCAGGCGGAAAACGGTAACATTTGAGATTAAAGTCTATGTATAATGCATCTTATGGACAAAACTTTTGCACCAATCCGTCACATGAGATAATGTGAAATGGAAATAAACGCCCAAGGAAGAAAAAGATTCCTAGATAATGGACTTGGTATTACCCAGTGTATGTATCAAAACAAAATTACTACGCAGATGATAACTCCTTCTATATCCGGGTAAATATCGAGTGTCTTGCACGAGGAATTTAACCAATCGCTGTCAACGAAAGTCCTTTATAGAAATACCTAGCCAGCATCAGAATCAGGCCCGAGCCGACAATGATGGCACCGGTAAATATCCAAAGGGCGTTAAAACCGTGCTGGTCTAAAACCACACCACCAACAGGCGTACCTACTCTGTAGTCAGCTCTTGCCGCGACATTTATATGTAAACGTAAATGCTTATTTCGTCTCACCAATCAAATATCCAAATGAAATGATAGCAAAGGCCTGGCCCAGTCTCGTTCCGGTCATGGCTCGGTTATGAGCCGAAAGGCGGATGATGGTGGCTGTCGGAGACGAGACGAATGTTCCGGAGAAAAATCCATAAAGGATCATGAGAACGATTATACCCGCAGCATTATTGACGGCGATAAGGCAGAAAGCCAGGAGGGCAGACAGAAAGGCACATGGGATCATGGCGTTCATGGCTCCGACTGGATGAAATTTAGGTATATTCAACAAGAATCAAATGCACGGTACGAGGCAACTCACTTTTATCGGAAACCATTCCAGGTAGAACACGGCCAAATGCACTAGTGGCATTAAGGATAGAAAGGAGATAGAAACCAAGGTTCGAATTTGTAAGCCCGGTCTGAATGGCAAAGCTCTGGACGTAGAAGAATGGCTGGTAGAGTCCCAAAAAGCCGACGAAGACAGAAACCGTGAAAACGGTGTATGGAACCTCTTTGAAGGCAGCTAGGTCAAGCAGGCCACGTCGCGCTTGTGGCTTGACTCTTGGTTTTAGCACCATGATGGCGACTAGTTGAAGACCTAGAGTGATGAAGCCGATGACACGAGTGGTCCATCCGAAGCCGATGGAGGGCTGAAGCCTGTGGAATACAATAGGATAGATAACACCGCCTTCATTTCGTTAGCCGACTATGCGACATTATAATGCATGTCCAGTGCTGGAAGCTTACCTAGGCTGCTACCAGCGGCTGCGATACCTGTAGCTGTGGACAATTTCGTTGTGAAGTACTGGGATGCGATAAGGTTGCCAATCATACACAGCATACCACCGCCAATGCCAACACAAATTCCCTGAGCGAGCAGGATCTGCCAGTAATTGTGGCAAAGACTCAGCATCATTTGACCAAACACGCTAAAGAAGGAGCCCCCGATAATCAGCGCGCGGGAATAACCAGCGTCGTAAATCGGACCACTCAAGGCGCCGACAAAGAGAAGAAGCCAGGACTGAATTGAGCCGATCCATGCGATGTCTGAAGGCGACGAGTGTTTGAGGAGGTCCAGTTCATAATAGGTTTGAAACGTACCAAAGGCGTTGGCAATGCCCCTAACCCGGACTAAGTACATATCCTTCTAACAGATAACGAACAGGATAATGGAGCATACCATGAGTTACAGAACAAAAAGTGCGCTCCGAGAACGGTCAACCAAGCCTGAGTGCCTCCATTGGGAGGCGGTTCTTGCGCTTCTGCGGGCGGCGGGGGTGCTGCTTCCTCGTCCGATGCCTGGCTTTCGACGGCAGCAGGCCCTGTTACATCTTCAGCGTGCTTCTCGTCCAGCTCAGTGCTTGGGTTGATGGTGCTGCTGCTCTGGGATGGGGGCCCGGCCGAGTCCTGGGCAGGGGACGACTCGGCCAAGCTGTGTTCGACCACCCTGGACATTTTGTGTCTCTCTGCAGGAATCTGGCGTCGATGGAAGGTAAGACCACCAGCGACCGAGGTGATTAGGTTGACAGTCGTCGAGAACACAGATAAGAACCGACGGGTAGAGTGTTGACCTTCTCCGGAGCATCGACGGGTTCGGACTAGGACGGGGAGAAAGTTTTGAGCCCAGCACCGAGCTGTTAGTATGAGATTTACTATTATAATAAGAATTAATTGCGCTACGGAGTACGAAGCATTCGTACTAACCAACTAGTACAAAAGTCAATAAATAGTGCTCACATTAATAATAAGCACGTCCGAAGATGTTGCCTATATAGGCATTCCGCAGAGCGAGATCTCCAATTCGCTGAGCGAGATGATCGATCTGCGAACTGAAAAAAATGGGTTCTGCTCCACTGTTCGACTAAGCAGCGAATACATATTTGGTACTCCGTACCGGGGTATTCGCATTACCCAGTACCGCCGTTTCGGCGGTTACGGCCCTTGCGGGTCCAGCCGGTGGTTAACTCTAGGGCCGCCTGCGATCCCTGGCTCAGCCTTGCATGTGTGGCCTAGTATTGTATGGTATTAATGTATTTGAATCGCTGTGCCTGCACTGGGATTTTTATTATTATTCACCTTGTGTTTTTGCAGTAACTGTACTATCACTGGCAACTTGTGCAGAAATAGGTCACGGCTAGTTAACTGATAAGTAGTTGGGCTGGTTGATCAAATGAGCCAAATTCAAATCTTTATGGGAACAATAATTTATGTATGTATATGTATATGTAAGGGAAAAAGCAGTTCGACGTTAAATCATTCTAGTTTCAACACGCTCAACGGAAAGACTCCTACGTATGAGCAAGAAACAAAAAACGGAGTGGTTCGGTCACCAGAGGAACCAGCCAATCAAATCATGAGCCACTCTATTTCGATTGAAGCGTCACCAGCAAACCTTCAATTTTGACGAACGAACTAGATTGAATTAGATAATTTCTCTTTGTCCCAACATAAGAGTCCTTACATAACGTGTTCTGTGATCTGGAGGTCCGGCGTGGCCAGGTCAATGTTAAAGCTGTGGAAAAGGCTAGGAATAAGCTGCACCGTGTTAATCGCGTTCTTTCATCGTTATCAATCTGCAATGCTCACCTTGGACATCTCAAGCCATGCAATGTCTATATTGTAGTGCCGGGTGGATTAGCTAAAACTTCAATGCCGATTCAAGATTATGTGCAAGCTTACGTCTTCCAAGGCAGAATCGCGCTCCAGCGCCGAAGCTGAAAAATATACGTTCTAGACGATGTTAGAACAAGTTAGAACAAGTTCAAAAAAAAAAAAAAA
>CVMT01000005.1:2044349-2085770 GCA_000985935.1 Talaromyces islandicus | reverse complement strand
AAAAAAAAAAAAAAAAAAAAAAAACCGGGGCACTGTGGATAGAAAATACTCATGTCGCCAACTCGCTCAGGGTCCTCCATCCATCGTTCTGGTCGGAAGACATCCGAGTCTTCTCCAAATATCTTTTTATCACGGTTGATGACCCAGGCATTCATACTCAGGGTTGTCTGGTCCTTGTATTAGTACTTCAGAAAAGGAAGGAAGGGAGTTAAATGGGCTCTATCTCACCCCTTCAGGGTAATAACGTCCGTCGATAGTAACACCTCCCTGAGGAACTCGCCGGCCGATGTTCATCCCAATTGCTGGGTGAAGGCGCATTGCTTCCCACATCACCGCTTGCAGGTAGGGCATGTCATTAGCCATTTCTAGGCTGAAAATACCGTATTGCCTGACATTGTTCTTCTGGGCCATGGCCTCAATCTCGTCCAACAATACCTTTTTCTTCTCTGGATTCTTCAACAGATAGAGAAGCATTGCAGAGAGGGAAATAGCAGTGGAATCACTGCCGGCGAAGATGTTGCTGGATACCTGCGAAGTAAGAGAGATATCATCGAAAACCGGCTTCTCTTTCTGGATTTCAAAAAACTGGGCAAGAATGTCCGCATGCGAACTGCCTCGTTCTTTGCGTTCGGCGATGGCAGCTGCCGCCATTTTCAACAGACTTCCCTGTCGCGCGGTCACAGCGAGATGGTTGCCGATGATAGGGGTCAGTCTAGCATTAAGCCAATATAGCCAAGGGACATAGCCGGACCAAGCTGCAGATCGTAGCGAGTTCTCAATAATGGCAAATGCACCGTCGTCTCTGCCCGATTCCATGAAGCCAAATCTCTTGGAAAACGTCACTTCTCCAATAACATCTGCGCCCATCCCATTACATATTAGTCCATACACGGAGAAGTGCCATTGCAAAGCGATTAAAACAGCAAAGGAATGTTAGGGAACCAACCAAAACCGAACAAGTGAGTCCAATAGCTGATATCAATCTGCTTGCCACTCATTTCCGCCATTTTCGAGATAAAAACCGCAATCGCGCTATCGACGTATGGTTCCAATTTCTTCATGTTAGACAGCGAATATATATTGGCTACAAGTCGTCGCTGGCTGCGATGTATTTCTGTGTTTCGTTCACCGAACAAGTCCCATTTGCGGGTTCCCTGCCAGACGCTGTACCAGTCACTCTTGCGGAATCCGGTTCCAGCGCCTGCTTAATACATTAGCCCATTGTTCTATTCCCTTCCTTTTTCTTTTCTTTTCTTTTCTTTTTCTTTCCCGTCCCTCGTCGCCTTCAAAATCAGTGAAGTATGGAGGTGGCTACGTACCATAGATTATATTGAATGCCTCTGGGTTCGAAATGCTGATTTCATTTGGACCGGTTCTAACGAGCGTTCCATATTTTTTGTGCATAGCCATCATGTTTCGGTGCATGTTGCCTTTGCGTGAATAGTATACGTTCCACCAGGCAGTCCATCTCGCCAGAAACGGACCCGGGATGCCCTTGAACGGATCGCGAACATAAGGGAGTGAAAAGATAACAATCAAAGCCAATCCAATGATCCAAGTAAATGGGATCACATCTTGGTTGCTGACGCTCAGCAAGCCCTGGACCAAACCCACTGCCATAGTTAGCTACCAGAAAAGACAGGATGTCACTATGTGTGTTCTGGAAAAATTCCCGCTGGGATTGTTTTGGGTGAGGAGAAAATCCGTGTTTAATAGCAACAACGCAATGATATCAAGGCATTGCCATCCTTCGAAAATGTCTCCACATTTCATGCGGTATGTTATGATTGTACACAGTATTACCACCAAGTGGAGAGCACACGAGCTTACTCAGATTTGTAGCGTAATGGGGGCCACACTGTGGAACAAGGCGTCCAGAAGCACGAGAACTTGCTTGCAAACAATGATAATAAGCTCAAAGCGAGCGAATCTTATTAAATTTACAACCCAATATCACGATTCAATATCCGTGCTTGTCCCCTCCAGCAGCAAATTTGGTCTAGCCTTCACGTTGCCTTGCAGAAATTTCAACTTGGCAATGTTCGGCAGTTCGGTCTGGCTTTATGTTTATTGTGAATGATTCGTTACAATTTTTTTGTACTAGGGAGTATACCACGTATTTGCATCGCGCACTGAATCAGTCACAATGTGAAACGGGGCCCAAGTATCCGCCCGAGAAATAGAGTGCATGTAGCACAGAGTAGGCGCTCGTATGAATACACTCCGTAGACAGATACCTTCAAGTATCATTGCCGCTGAAAAAACAAACGATTATTCATGATCGCTCATTGACAATCCAAATAAGGTGTCCACGTAAAAGTGAGTAATACGTATATCGAGAGTTGTACAGGCAGGGGGAGACCTTGTCAACCAACCTTGTTCGGCGAATTTCTCGGGCTAAAACAAAATTGATGTGTGATCAGTGGTGGTCCACATGGCCCATTCATCCTTGTTTATGGGTCTTATTCTACTAGTGCCGTGTATGTGTATTGTCCATTACATACTCCCTACTAAATAAAGTAAAGCGATGGATTGTCACTATTGTAAGAACGTTTTTGAACCAAGTATGTAATGTATTTGCAGTACTATACAGTACATATTTGGTATTACTGTACTCCGTACCTGACACGCGTTAGTCATTTCCAAGCACTGGCCAATTCTCGGTATTTTTGTCTTAATCTGGCCACCGATCCACCACAAGCTTTGATGGAGCTTTGCATGTCAATTTTAATCCAAGGGAATTTCTTGGTTACGAGCTTTTGCGGAAAGAACCACATCGGAAAACGCAACAAGCCCGGGCCATTGTAACAAATTATTTTAGGACAAGTGGCTATGCTTGGCCTCGTAGGAGTTCGTATAGCGGTGCTTTTCACTGTAATTTCGTCAATTAGATATGTCTTACAACCCGGGCTCGGCAGGTACAGAGTGTACGGTACAGGTAGGTCAGTCTACGGATGTCTCTAAAAAAAATTGATCCTAACGCTGTTGAATTGCGATAGATGAGAAGGCAATCGACGACCTGCACACGACGTCCATCTTGTATTTGGACCCCGTTCGATTTTGAAAAGCAAACTGCGATAATAATGTGCTGGTCTCCTACAATCGCAGTCTACCTACTCGCTTAAGTAGACATCGGCGCCCGCCATGCCGATTTGAACTTAGTCGTCAACATTCTTGTCCTCAATGTGCCTGTAAACAAACCAACTCACCGGAAAAATTTGTGCATTCTCCAAATCCCACACCCCCTTTTGAGCATAGACATCTTTTGCAAGTATGTCGCGTGCTTCCTGGACAGACGTCGCCTTGATAACTACCATGCTTCCTTTGAATGGCGGTGTTTCGCTATGACTAGAGTCATGTGTGTCAAACATTGTTCCTGGTTATGACTTAGTTAAGAAGCAGTACCGATAGTCGGATTGGGCCTCGATAATCCTAATTATACGGGAGGTAATAAAAGGAAGGAGAAACAAACCACCAGAAATAAGAGTGTTAGATTCCATCAACGGACGGAGTCCTTGAACGTGGATTCTGTTTGGAAGACGTCAGGGAGAAATGTCACTGATTATTCAACATTGAGGGTATATCAATTATATATATATGCATGACATTGATTAAACGTACGAGCGAAATTCCATTCTTTTCGCATTCGTCCCGGGTTTGTCGATGATTATGCACAGATATTCAAACTTTGGAGCCTCTGTTGACGCCATCTCTTGGTAAGAATTTGTGTAAGAGTGTCTTGATTTCAAGCAACAATGAAAACTAGTGGGGTTTATACAGCGCGTCTAGAGGATTGGTGGGTTTCCTTCACTTTAAGTAGTGTACTTGTAAGCCGGGGTCCCGCGCCATGATCGACCAAAGCAAAGAACAAGGAGGGGCAGTTCAACTGTGTCAGCAAGGCTAACGCTGAGATGATGACACGAGTTAATTTGTCATCAAGATAATAAACGTTTGTTGCATCTTCTGGGGCGGGCCACAATATTAATCATGATGTGCAGGCGGAATGTTGCAGCGCATTGGTCACTACGGAGACATGCAGAGTTGAAGCCTCATGTGGATAAATACAAATCATTCAACACAGAGAGACAAATTAAATTGGAAATTGAAAATAAATCGAATAGAATAGAATACAAAGAGGAACCAAGAAGAATCGCAGAGGCACAGAAATCCTTTCTCGTAGCAAATCTCGTGGTCTCTCAATTCTTGTCCCATTAAAGGAGGAAGAAGAAAACTTTCCAATCGACGTCATGGGTATTGTGTTGCGTCCCTCCCTGTAAATTTTATTAATTACACCATGATTGATTGTATCTGTTGAGTTTATGTTTTACGAAACGCCAGTGGGCCCCATACGGTATCGATTTGTTACAGACCACTGGGGCCAAAATGTGCTTACTGCATATGCACTTGGAAGTTAATATTAAAATTGTTGGAATAATGCATTGCCTCCGCTTTCTTGAAATACTAGGATATTGCAGGCGAAACATATTATATATAAGGGCTTGTGTCTCTCTACAAGAGAACCCCACACTATCTTCTAGAGACCCTTTGATACTACATAAAACTCTTTCACCATGGTGGCCAACAAGTCTTTCCTATTCAAAGAAATCCCGGCATTTGCACCAGAGGCGGGTAAAACCGTGGCCACCGAGGTGCGCGAGTTCGACCTCAACCAAGATGCGCCCTCGAACGGCGCCATCGTCAAGGGCCTCTACTTCAGTCTGGACCCGTCCTTCAGATTTCGCATGCACGGACCTGAAGTCAAAAGCTACGCACCTGGTTTCAAGCTCAACGAGCCATTTGCTGGCTACGCAATTGTGCAGATTCTCAAGTCCAACCACTCCAAGGTTGCTGTCGGTGACGTCGTGTTTGGTCGCTTCGAGGTTGCCGAGTACAGCGTCGCAACAGCTGAAACACTTGACTTGAGCATCACGCGCAAGATCGACAATTCGTTCGGTGTGCCGCTTTCGAATTTCTTGGGCATTCTCGGTACGACCGGGTTGGCTGCCTATGCGAGTCTGTATGAGATTGGAAAGCCGAAAAAGGGTGAGACCATCTTTATCTCATCCGCCGCTGGAGCGATCGGTCAGATTGTTGGCCAAATCGCCAAGCACGAAGGGTTGAAGGTGATTGGTAGTGTCGGCGATGATAGGAAACTGGATTTCATTCTCAAGGAATTGGGATTCGATGGTGGTTGGAATTATAAAAATGAGAAGCCTCACGACGCCTTGAAGAGACTGGCTCCCGAGGGCCTCGATATTTACTACGAGAATGTGGGAGGTGAACAGCTTGAAGCTGCTATCGATAACATGAAGCCATATGGCCGGATAAGTCAGTTCCCAAGCTTTAATAGCAGCTACATGTATAATCACAACCCTTACTGATCTATCTGTGTAGTTGGATGCGGAATGATCTCTCAGTACAACTTGCCCTATGGTACGTTCCCCTATTTTTTTTTTTTGTAGTCGAAGTTTACTGCTCACTGAATTTGCTTGGCTAGACCAGAAATATGGTGTGAAGAATTTGATGTCGCTCGTCGCCAAACGGGTGACATTCCAAGGCTTTATTGTCGGAGACCCTGGGTACGGCCCAAAATACTACAATGAGAGAAACGAGAAGATTGGTGCTGTGAGTTTCTACAATGTCTCACGGAGAAGACCACTACTGACTAGATATACGTAGTGGCTCGCAGAGGGTAGTATCACGAGCAAGGAGCATATTGTCGATGGAATGGACAAGGCCCCGGAGGCGCTTGTGGCGATGCTTGAGGGCAAGAGTTTGGGTAAAACCATTGTGAAGGTGGCTGATCCAGAATAAACGATGTCATGTAAATGCCTTTGCATTACATGTAGCCGTTACAATTAAGGTATTTAGATATAAATTTGATAGTAAATGCAGAATTATACATGCTAACATTCAATGCGCGTTATCTTTGGAGTAGATCAATGCGCTAACTATTTTGCTAAATGGTCCAACATTTGAAAGTAAAAGATGCTTTATCCCTCGAAAGACGAAGTTATTCTTATGCAACATCAACATTGAAGATGGGATCAAATACTTCCAGTTCCCCCTTCCCATGTGGATACTATACTAAAAGGTGCACATCTTTCCAGAAGGGCTCCAATATTGTCAAGTAAAACCAATGCAATCACTGAGAGACAAAAGTTCCAACCATAATTCTACCCGTCATATGGCTCTAGAACGGAAATGTTGAAAACCTCTTCAGAGGAAAGAGGGACAGGTACTGGATGTATCGCCCGTACCTGATCGAAATGAACGCTTCCATAACGCAAGAACGCTGCGAAAGTCCCAGTTTCGATGTCCTTGTCATGGTTATCCTCGTGATCCCAAATATCAGCGAGAAAAGAATCGAGAGCGCCTGGCGGTCCGTGTGAAAGCTTCATTGTGGACGTGTTGGCAAGCAAGTCAAGAACAAAGCCATTAGCCTCATTGTACAAGTCACTTTTATTAGAACTCTCAGTATCTCTTTTAGCACTCAGAAGCTCAAATTGTCTTTTACCATTCCATGCTGTTAAGAGTTGAAATTTCCAAGTCTCTGTCATTGCGGGCAGCATGAAAATATTTTCACGGTGATATCTTGGACCATCAAAACCGTCGGCCGGATCTACCAGCTTTCGCAACCTTTCGAAGCTTTGAAAGTGTCCTAGATAGTCACTGAAGTCTTCTGGACTCACCTTCAGTGCACCGGGAAGGTTGAGGTGATTAGTTGGTGCATAAAGTATAGGCAAGTGAGTCAGCAGTGGGTGTTTATGCAGTCCAGTCTGCTCAGTCCGGCCGTTCTTCCAGACTTCGAGGTAAATATCGTGCCATCGCTTAATAAACCCGTTGCCTCTCTGTGCTGCAATGAATCCATTCAACATATTTGTTGCTCCGGGGTTAATCTCAATTGACATTCCCGCCATCTCATAAGGACTTGCCGGATCCTCAATGGCCTTCCAACACATATCATCAAGATGCCTGAACAGCATCATTCCTACGTCCATCCACACTCCTCCGTGCAAATACAGAAGTGGCAAGCGCACCATATCTCCAGAATGAGGGCCAATGTTGTGGCCCGTCATTTCATTGTTATTAAAAGCTTCTGGCAGTTGATTCGCAGGTATGAACTTTGACACATGCACAGGTGAACCCGGTACTTTGTCCAAAACACGCACTGTCCAAGAAGGCCCCAGTCGCCGAACCCAGTTGATCACATTGCGTTGAGTCCAAGGGTACATGGAATCGAAACCATTATTCCAGAATGCCCATACGTTCTTGTCCGAGGGCGTAATTTCTTTGTAAGATTTCAGCTCGTTAGCAATCTCGTCGTCAGATCTTGAATCAAGTTTCGATTCGGGAATGTACACCAGGCCAGGACCGGGTTCGGCTTCCTTCGGCATAGCGTATGGCGTACGTCACTTGAAGATTCAGCACCTTTTTGTTGTCTCGGATATAAATGGTTTTATTTCGAAATGGAAAAGGAAATTTCGCTATTAGGACGGATAGAGATTCCTATAGGTCCAAGTCGCTCGGTTATCGTTTCTGAGTAACACTGAAGGACAAATGGTATTATTCTAGGTTTCCTTAAGGCCAGATTGGGGCGTAACAAAGTACCTTTTTATTCCCCTCTCTTTAATGCTACTCAACATTGCAGGTAGGACATAATCATAAATTGTACCGGTTGGAATGAATACTGCTTCGGCTACTAAGATGTTTTCGCCCCTCACCGCAAAGGACTAGCAGACAGGTCGGTAATCAATGGCGGGTAAACACTATAATGGTGACCCTAAAAAGGTTTCGAAACATTGTGTTTTTAAGTACGGAATAGCGCTGACATTATTGCACCCACATCGAACGCGATAGAACGTAAGCCATGCAGCGTGAGCACTATTCTTCACTCAGAAAGCTATTGATCGTTCCATAGTGGACTGTGTTGGTACCAAATTTTAGCTTCATATTCAGCACCAGAATCAATTTCAAGTACAGTAAGCCCTGGTCAAAAAAGCAGGATCCGTTGACCACAGAGTACTTATAGTAATCTAGTGCTTATAACCAGATACACCCCATTTATACAGAAATTATATGGAAAACAAATATTATTTCAATCTCGAATCAGGTCTAGTAGTTTAAAGTCCACAAATAGTGATTGAAACTATATAAAAATCTAATATTAATATAAGAAGGCCTAGAGATAGGTTTTTTTAGTTAAAAATAAAATTCTGGCAAATAGTATGAATTTAATAATCAGGTTCTAAGTACTTTTATATATAAGTTTTATTTGAACACAGTGTTCAGGTGCTTATAACCAGGAGTGCTTATAACCAGGGTTTACTAAATAGCGTCGTCACTGCTGATGTACTTGGGATGTGGCTAATCACGCTATCATTTTCATCGGCTCATTTCTGCCTGTGCTGATTTGATAGCGGTTGCACGTCTGCTCGCGGACCCCTAATCCTTGTCAGTGTCTAAACTCTAAATTAGAATTCTTTTTGCCAACTTCCGGGGGCGACATACGATTTCTACACCGTCCCACCGTCACGCTCACCAAGTTTATGCCACCGCTCAAGTGCAACGCCCAAAGTCCCTCGATTCCCTCGATCTCCACATGGTTACTATTATCATTGTGGGCCCACGTTACATCTGCCAAGCTGCAACTTCGAAGCTAGTCATTACCCTGTACCATTGCGTTCATGCAAGCTTGTTATCATTGTTATTGAAGTAGGACAATATTTATCTGATTGCTGCTGAATGTTCAAGTTGTCCGAATCTGAGATAAATCAATGCACCTAACGGTTTAGTAAGCTGCGTAACTTTACAACTGCCAATACGACCTCTAAATCTCATCTGCCTTCCTATTAATCTCACTCGATTATCAAGGAGAGAAAAGAAAGCGATAAAATTGCGCGGCCATGAACTTCGAATTTTCCCAGTTGTCCACTTCTGGGGCAATCGCAGCAACGCTAACCTTGCTTGCCGGACTAGCAATTTGGTCGATCTTTCTCTCTGTCCCGAAAGCATTCAACTATCCAATATATGGCGTCGAAGATGAGAAACCCACGGAGTTGATGCGCAAATTCCAGCAACACGCGGACATTCTTTTGACTGAAGCTTATAAAAAGGTAATTACCAGCACTCGCGCAACCTGGAGAATAGGGCCCTCTCCCCTCCCGGATATTGCACGAAAATATGAATTGATTTAGGAGTTCGTCAACTGATCATGTACGAACACTTCCAGTTTCATGGTGGTATTTTTCAATTGTATACCCCCGATGGATTGAGACTTTTCCTTCCACGAAAATATGCACAAGAGCTTAAAGGCTATGATCGGGAACAGTTGAGTGGCATGAAGGCTCTTGCTGATGTGAGCATTGAAAAAATCGAGGTTACAAATCCTATACATCTAGGTGCTGATGAGAAACAGCGGCATCTGGGCCATTATACTACCATCGATCACGAAAGTCCATACATGCTAAACGCCATAAAACTCGACCTTAACCAGAAACTAGGTGCGTTTAACCACGGTCCATATTTGAGATATAAATTCCCGTCATACGCTAAAAATTTGGAATTATTAGGGCAATTTGTTTCCGTCGTACAAACTGAGGTCGCGCATGTTATCAATACTACATTCCCACCATGCGAAGGTATATATACTGTTTCCCTGATACGTTCCCTTGATATACTCCTAGATCCGTGTAACTCACGTATTCAAGATTGGACATCCGTAAATCTTAACGATTTACTTCTTCGTGTTATCTCGCAAGCATCCGCTAGAATATTTGTCGGGCCATCCTTGAATCGCAACGAGGAATGGCTGAAAATTAGCGAGAAATTTGCGACAGATGTCATGCTAGGTGCCGAAAAACTCAAAGCCTGGCGGCCCATTTTTCGACCAATTGCGCAATATCTTATCCCAGAAATTCGCCGAATTCAAGCAGATCACGAAGAAGCATATCAGCTGCTGCGCCCTATATTACAAGCGAGAGAGAAGGCTGAAATTGATACGAGTATCGATGGCAAAAGACACAATGATATGCTCGAATGGATCAAAACTAGAGCTACAAAAAATAACGACAGCTCAGTTGACTTTCGTGAGCAAGCAAATATTCAGCTGTTAACAGCCACTGCTGCAATCCATACGACTCGCCTTGCAACCCTTCATGTTTTATTTGATTTAGCGGCAAGACCGGAGTACATAGATCCCCTTCGAGAGGAACTCCAAGAGGTCTTAGCAGAAACAAATGGCGTTCTCACCAAGCAGACACTTACTCATTTAAAAAAACTCGATAGCTTTATGAAAGAGTCACAGCGGCACAATCCCCCGTCACTCGGTGAGTATATTCTTTTACCCATAGCCTCACCTCAACCGTCACCATGGAACTATTTTCACTAAGGGGCCTTTAATAAACGCAGCAACGTTTCAGAGAAAGATCCTGACCCCTGTCAAGCTATCCAATGGCCTTGAACTACCGACTGGTGTTATCGTACAGTGCAATACAAGTGTTCTTAGTGAAGTCCCTGAGAACTGGGGTGATCCGTACTCGTTTGATGGATTCCGCTTTTATAAACTCAGAGGTAAGCCCGAGGATGCGCATAAATATCAGTTTGCCAGCATTTCTCTCGAGTCTATGGAGTTTGGTTTAGGTAAAGATGCTTGTCCAGGTCGCTTTTTTGCCATGAACCAAATAAAAATCATCCTTGCACACCTGATTTTCAACTATGATCTCGCCCTTGAGAAGCCCGAGCAGGGGAGACCAAAGAACTTCATGTTTGAAGTTAATGTACTGGCGGATCCTACAGCGAAATTATTACTTAAAAGGAGAGCTTAGAATAAATACAAAACACATGACATACAACGATACAATCGGGTAACAAGAGGACATCTCGCATATGTAATACGACCTAGGCAACAGTTCGCGTTGAGCCATTGCTAAGTCTGAAATTTACATAATCTCGGTATACAGTAAGTGTTGTTTGATATTACACTGAGCTCTCGTATCGATATTAGCTCTTATCAACATGTTACATGATCAAACAACACTAACCAGATAAAAAACTAACTATTCTCCAAATGTTAGTATGATGCGCGTGGCCGATGACCAACGACAAACTACACAATATTCTCCAAATCTTAGTAAGATATGTGGGGATCAGATTGCTAGTTCTACCAGCGAAGTGCGGGGTTCCTTGCCCATTTGAGTTAATGCTACGTCCAATGATCTCTCACTGCTTTTAAAGTAAACCTGGTTATAAGCACTCAAATATAACAAGCCTACAGAGTGCTTATAGTAAGGTAATGCTTGTGACCAGGTATATATACTTTATATAGAAATTATATAAATTATCCAGTAAGCTCTATAGCTTGTTCTTGAAGCTATATAAATATTAATTCTAATCTACATCTCTAATTAGGGCTGGCAACTTAGGTTGATGAGGCTTTACATATCAATTGATATATTATGGTCTTGTTATTATAAGACCACGCTCAGTATCGATCGATATAATAATTCTATATTCCATATAAAGTTAAGCAGACTGAGAGCTCCTAGAATAATAATATAAGCTATATAAAAAAGTTTTATTAGGAATAAGATTCTAGCAATATAGAATTGGCATTAAAAGGATGTTTGAATGTATAAATAATATGAAAATTCTTAAAAAGCTGGGTTAGATAATCTCATTATAACTGTTTTGTATGGGAAAGGTCAACATATTGGGTCAGAATCTAATATCCAGGTTCTAAGCACTTTGGTATGTAAATTCGATTTTGACATAATGTTGAGGTGCCTAGGGCCAGGTGTGTTTATGAATCAGGGTGCCTGGTTGCTTATAACTAGTATTCACTATATTTACTTTCAAGGTCAAATAGCTTATCTAGGACCACGAAAACTAACTCCCCTGAACTAAATGCCCTTGTGTTTTTTCTCTTTTTTTGTGAAACCGCATTTGCTAAATGAATATGGAAATTAACAAATAATTTGATACTGCTCTGTGAATTAATCTGCGATATTGAGTATCGTCTGGCAAATCCAACTTTGCTATCTCTTGGGGCGGGTTGAACATAAGCTCATTGCTGCCAACGAAATGTAACCATACATGCTGACACTTCTGTCAATAATAATACATACCTTTTCTGTGTTGAATGAAAACTGAAAAGTACTGACAAGTATAAGGCTTCTAGAATCCTACCTAGCTCATTAAACTTTGTCACCTTGAATAAGTTGAGTTACATGGGAGGGTTCCCTTATATTGTTATCGGCGCTTTTCCCTCCACAGCGTCATGATTGCCGATATGATGACTATCATCCTAGAATCCATCACAGGGAAGGACTATCCCGCGTGGGACTAGTCAGTTGATACAAAATTCTATAGTAAAATAGTGTAAGTCTCTATGAGGTTACATCCATGAAGCTGGATATTGGAAGACCGTTGGTTCATTAGAGTATCTGAACAGTCATAGACAAGCTTGCTTTCTTATCGCATTTTTTTAAGCTGACTGATGACACCCAAGGCTGTAACACGGGACGAATAAGCAATTACCTTGAATAGATTGGCAGCCACAGGATCCACGATGTAGGTCTTAGCGAGGCAAACACATCTAATCTGAGACGAATTACCACCATCAAGATATAATATGCCAGGAAACCAGTCTCCAATAACAGTTATTTCAGAGAGATTACACAAGTCACCAATCGGACATTTCTCAATATATCTCAGTCGTCACCAGAGATACATCTGGTGATTTCTCCGTATTGTATTTGCAGCGTTGAAGAAAGATCAAAATGGCCCCGGATATTGAGAGAATTAACCAAGTGCCAGTAGTGGATTCATCAAAATGGGCTGCAATTGTTACCGATAAACAAAATTTGAAGACAAGGCCGCCTTCGTCAGAGGAAACGCAAGCATTGCTTTCACGTATTGAAGGCAAAAAACTCTTGGTCCCAGATTTAATATCTCTCCTCCCAGGGTGGAGATACGGATTGCACCCAGACATTGATGCTGTGAACGAGGAAATTGATGAATGGCTCAAAACGTATTACCCCCTTCCTATACAAACTCAAATGGGGACTGGTCCGGAAGTTATCGTGGCGGATCTGATTTAGAATATGCAAATTTAGTATCAAGGTCGAAGAAGGAAAAAAGATTCAACACCGTGCAAGGGGTAACTATACGTGGCTCACTGCGACTTACTATTCAGATTCCGGGAAAGGAAAACTATTGCTTCTTTCACAGTTCCTCTATTGGGTTTGTCATTCCGGTCATACATGAACTTCCAATAAATGGACATCAGCCAACTAACAATTGTAGATATTTTTTTGGGACGACGGTACGTCTTACCATGATTTTAGAGAAAGCCTAGCTTGGATTCTGGATTTTATATTTTCACATTCCAGAATCTTACAAGAGTTTGTGCTGTAGAGATCGATACTGGTGGAGAGCTCACTCAAGATCGCCAAGGAACAGTCAGGTGTTGTCAGGAAACAAATCAATGTGTTGAAGATTGTCTTGGCGCTACCCCAACCTTCAAAACCCCAGAAGGATCTAGACCGACCGTGGAAATGCTCTATCCTATCCTGGCCGAGTTTCGGAAAACAATGGGTGCCGGTACGTTGTCTAATACTTCATCCCAGGTTTCCGGGGTTGGAGTAACAAACGCTAATGAAACGACGTATTGTCAAAACTTGATATACAGGTTCCATAGAAAGGCTACGAAAAGAGCTTCATGATTATATTAATGGTGTCTCACGTGAGCAGTTCGTACGACAGAAGGAGGACTTACCGACACCAGAAGAGCTTTTCAAGATGCGGTGTGATGACGTCGGTGTGATCCCGAGCATTACTCAGAATGAGTACGTTATAAGTTTACTTTGCGGAAATGCTAAGTATATTAAACTCGCTTTGCAACAGATACGCCATGAACTTTGAGCTACCACAGTGGATCCACGAGCATGAGGCCATGCAGGAGGTGATCAAGGAGGTCACTCGCCTCACTATCTTGTAAGAAACCGGATATACGAGACATCAATTTGCTATACAATGAGTTGACATATACAGAATAAATGATATCCTTTCTTTACAGAAAGAATTTGTAAGCCATACTCTGGTTCAGCCTTGAGACCATTTATTTTGGATTATCCAACGAGCAAAGCTCTAATTGTGCGCAGCGCGTGGGCCAACTCGAAAACATGGTAATTCTTTATATGTACCATGAAGATCTTACCATTGAACAAGCCCTTGAGAAGATGCTGGGTTTGATACGAAAGCACTACGACATTTGCACTGCTGCAGAGCAGCGCGTACCCAAGACGGGCGATCCAAAGATCGATGCTGATGTACAGACCTACATTGTTGGCTGTCGTGATTTGGCAATTGGAACAGCCTATTGGAGGTAATATTTTTATTCCACAGAGAAATAGAGCCCATTTCTCCATTCTCTTCTTTAACTTTCCAGTTCTCCCATTGATTTTAAAAGTTAAGTGGCAATACTAACTGGTATAATAGTTATAATTGCGAGCGCTATTTCAAATTTTCTCAAGTCAACGACAAACGCGAAGTCTTACTTGACATGTGCCATATTTGAAGGACCAAGGTTGCTGCTTGTTGCTAAAGTCCCTTTAGGATGTGCTAAAGAAAGATGTAAACAATACCCAAGGAAATTTCATACAAGTCGTTTACGATATATTACTATCTTATGAAAGCTACAATTTGTAATTGACAATAATTTCGGTGATTATTGGTAAAGAAATTTTATGACTTGGTTTAAGCGCATAAGATGGTCTTCTAAAGATTATGGAGCACTTGATGAGGACATAGGCGCCTTGTAATTTTTTCGACCTGGGTGTAATTTGTGTATATTTTTGGCGGTTGACTGGACTCACAAACAGGGGCAATTCGATCCTTTCTGACTGTGCTGCAGCCATCAACGAGCATAACAGCACTCCGTAAAAGCAATGTTTTCGAAGACATTATTGTCATAGAAGCACCTGGGCTCGCGATTGGCCGGTCCAAGAGCCAAAACATCTACGTGAAAAAGCTTATAAGAAAGAAGACGCAGGAGATCGGCGGGTCGCAGTTAACCTTTATAAAATGTAGAAAAGAGAAACTCAAATGAAATTTCTGACAAATAATCTCCAGATGTCGGCCAGGGGTCGTTACCTTCTTATCATATTTACATCCTTCCCCGCGCCTGGGCTCAGAACAACATCGCTAACATGGAGCCAATAACCACCCACCCACATGGCAATACTCGCCTTTGCTGGATATCGTATTGGTTGCATGTATTTGCAGTATTATTGGTCTTCTTATCTTCTCTTTAAAAATTATGATAATGATTTAAAAAACAAAACAAAAAACCAAAAGAAGGAAAAGAAAACAGGAGTGAAGTCAAATCCCCTAATCTTCAAATTCCTAGTGTATATAGCGTTAATAAACTTAACGTTTATAAATTACAGACTACCGATAGCAATTCAGTTTTCAAGCATGAATACTACGCGTGTGATAGTCGATGGGTGCCTTATCTATTCTGGTGCGCCGATACAAAATTTCGTCCAATGAAGCGTAGCTTTAAGATCCCGCCTCGCCAATAGTGGTTTGACCCTTGGTGCCATGTTGTGCGCATAGTGAACGCATCAAAGCATTACAAATTTTCTGGTCTCGGACTGCAAGATATCATTCTTTTATCTCGGTGCAATGAAAACAGTAATAAGGAATTTTCGGAGATCAGCATATGGTTGCCGCAGCGAAGGAACGAGTTCTCCTAGTACATTCTTGTCCACGGATGACATGCCGCGATACGGGCCTCACTCCTGCTTTATAACTCCACCACGAGCTTTGTTGCACTTACGCCCGCTCTGCACTTATCAAGAGCGTCTTGGATGTGTTGCAAGCCCTTTCCGACAATTACCGGCTGTGGGAGACACTGGAGCTTACCATCTCGAAGCGCGGGTGTTACAAAGTCTCGCCAGGCTGGGGTCACTACATCATTAACCCCAAATATCATACCTGCTTTCACGTTGGCGGGTGTTTCATTGGGAGGAGGGTGAGTGCAAGCAAGGTGGCCTCCACCCCTCCTGGCAAGGATAGCGAGGTCATGAGCGTATGTTTCAGGAGTAGAAATAGCGTCAAAAATTCCCACAAATTCGTCCCGTCCAGCTATGTCGATGGCTTCGACAACCTTGTCGACGATCGAAGGGACCTGACGGTCGATGACTTGACTGGCTCCGCAGCGCTTGCTGAGTTCAAAGCTGTGGGCGCCAACGATGGAGATGACGTTAACCCCAGCCGCCGTGGCCAGTTGCGTCGCCATGGAGCCAACAGAAGACGAGCCCCCATATATGACCAGGGTCTTCGCTGAAGGTGGCACTGGGCGCTGTAGCGAGGGATAGGGTAGGCCAAGGGCTGGTGTGGGAATACCTGGAATGGCAATACCGGGCACCTGGACTGACAGTGCACAAACAGCAGCCTCAAATGCGAATGGCACCACAACACCCTCGGAGAACGAGATGCCCCTAGGGAGAATGGCAGCTTTGTCAACCGAAATAACTGTGTACAGTGCAAAAGCTGCATCTTCAGGGCGACCACTTATTAAATTTATAGCATGCCTATAAAGAGAATCAAAAATTCAGGTTAACGTTAGCTTACATGGCTCCTTCTTAAAGAGTAGGAGGACAATTTACTTGCCCGATAACACGATCTCCTTTTTGAAATCGCTGGATATCTGGTCCGACCTCGTATACCTCTCCAGCCACGTCACAGCCCAAGGTTGCAGGCCACTGCTGGATGAAGACGCCTGAATCTTGCATGTGGCAGTCGAGTGGGTTAATCGCAATTGCAGCGTTTTTAACGACAAGCTCCCCTGGACCAGCTGATGGCAAAGGAGCCTTGCCAACTTGCAGTGGTGTGTTGGCTTTGGCAAGCCATGCCGCTTGATTTTGAGGTGCTTCCATAATTTCCACGACAGTATTTCTTCGCGTGTTCACTTTCAAATTTTGATAAAAAGGGCGATATGTACCAGGTCAGTCAATTTTGGAGATAGCCAAATAGAGAGGGACGAAAAGCGAAAAGCCACCGTTATTCCCGTGGTCATCAACGGCATAATTCTGCTGTGATCATCAACTTCTTATATATATCACGCAACATTACATGTGTAGTTCCAGCTAAATCACTTATGGCCATTTATAAGCCTACCTACACTATGATTTCTAATCAGTGGTAAGAAAAAATTACAAAGCGAGCATATGCCTAAACTGTATGTGGGATACCAGCATGCAGACACCTGGATTATTGTTTAAACAAATAATTGAACTCTGTGCACGGAGTAAGCAGCCCAGAACATCATATCGGGTTCTGAGTGGCGCTAACCCCATCAAATCTAGCGTTCACGTTAGACTTTCCTGCAACCGCCAACCGCCTCAATTACGTGCGCATATATACATCAGTTGATACCTATCAATTAATAAAGACACTGATATATATTTTTGGGGTCACCGATGGTGGATTTGGTTGTCTCGATCGCGTGTCATGCCACCCCTCAGACTGGGTCCACACGATCTGCTGGAATATGACGCGAGGTATGGCGTGTTAATTTGTCGAGAATGCCAATACGCCATTCAGAAAAGCGCTCTAGCTAGCCATTTGCTACGGCATAAGATTTACCGCGGTGACAGACAACAATTACTGTCCGCTATCGCCCACTTAGGTGTGTTAGAGCCGGAGGATGTGACTCTGCCCGCTCCCACCTCGCCACCTATCGATTCTCTGCCCATAATCTCTGGCTATAGATGCATGATCAATAGCTGTGGGGCCCTATGTGCCAGTTCAAAGCGCATGAGCCGCCACAAAAGTGAAGTCCATGAGTTGCTCAACTCTCCTTCAAACGCTCGACCCGCCAAGCTTCAAACGTTTTTCCGCGGCACCAAACTAAGGTACTTCGAGGTCACTTGCTCAACCGGTGTAGATGAGAATAGAAGGTCACCGACAGCCACATTTGACGCCATAAGTGTAAATTATCAATCACAGGATAAGGAACTAACTCGCCCGCTGTCTCAAGTGAACACAGCGGCGATACTACATTTCCCACCGTTACCTTCGCCTGGGTCGACTCTACACAACTTTGATCTTGAAACTTTAGCATATTTTCACCAATTCATTACGAAAACAAGCTTAACGCTTCCCGCATCCGAAGGGCCGGAGTTCCGAGGATCATACTGGCAGGCCAACATCGTTGTCCTAGCCTTGGAGAGCCGGTGGTTAATGTGCGGTCTTTTGGCCATTTCTGCCAGCCATTCTGCCTTCCTCTCTATTGAAAATTCGACCGAAGAAGCTCACAGAAAACGATATGTTCAATTCCTTGCAGAATTCTCCACCGGGTGGGGTAATATGACGACACTAATTGAGACCAATGTCCAAAAGGAGACAGTTGAAGCAGCCATGAAAGTAGGCTTAATACTACACTGCGTGCAAAGTGTTTTTTCCCAATCGTGTCCGAGTAACGGAACCTTTGTCAAGCCAGGAGCCACTTTTGATCTGGGCTATTTCATGCAAGCTGTCCCGAAGTTTCTTGTTTCGCATCCCGTTGTTCATCCTAGCGAGGCCCAAAGCGAGTCCAAGATAATCCAAGATGACTCGTTCGATCGGGCGACCCGAATATTTAAAATGAGAAAGCCAGGACGCCATGGAAACATCGGCATAGTTTCTATCTGCGATGACCAGCCATCTGCCATGTACGGCCACCTTCGATCACTTCCAACCCGTATGGCAGAAGTATTTGGAAAACCAGAGAGCGTTCACGATGTTCTGGCCGCTATTTCTGCGATTGCTGTTTTAGCCGACTGTTGTGAGACTAGTTTTGCATCTGATACACTAGAAACAGCATGGCGATGCATGGCGAGATGGTTGGTCCGAGTTCCAGATCACTTTAACTACATGGTTTCGCAAAGCAGTCCTGTGTCTCTCGTAGTAATAGCTTATTGGTCTGCATTTTTAGTGAAACGGGTCGAAGATTATGGATGTTGGTTTCTAATGGGTTCGGCGAAGGCAATATTGTTGCAGGTCGAAGAAAAGCTTTCAACTCATTGCGATGCAGCTAAGGACCTCGTTGACGGCTTATTAGTGTAAATTGTGATTTGCCTTCTTTGTGGAATGTATCCCGTGGCTGTGGAACTTATCATCGGGCACTCAACAACTCTAATCTCTAGAAACTACCGATGTCTTTGCGGTTTATAGTCTCTGTAATAGGGGTAAGACTACGCAGTGGACGTGCTTTTACCACTTAGTGCTAAACTTTTCGTTTGAGTGGGACTTACTTTCCATTTATCAAATGCATTTCCCAAGTATTGACAAACGTTTGATATAATTTACTTATGCTATAAAAAGAACAAGCTGTGCCCTTGCTGAGACTTCTTATAACTACACTTTACACTTGGTGTTTATCATCTGCCGCGTGCCACAGAAATAAATGCCTCTCCTTTAGTATTTGCACATCTGTTATACCACCGCTCCACAGAGGGCCTTGTTCTGCGGAAATATCCACAAGTTTCTGGGCCAGTGGCAAATGTTTAGTCTCGTAAGCCTGAGATGCATGAATAAGAGTAGCCCTTATCTGAGAATTGGTCGCATGTGAAGGTAGAGAGACCCTGAAAGTACTCGTGGGTTCCACTCTTCATGCAGAAATGTCGTACAGCCAATAAACCCGCAAGACATAGACCCTGCGATATGGGGAGTCATGGCATTTGCTGCATCACCGAAGGTCGCGATACATAGCTCTTCATTGAAAAGGGGTCCTAATGTGTCCATGTGAGAGAGATTGAGGCGCTGGCAGCCACCTGGTGTACCTTCTTGAACGAGCTGTAGGATTCCCACATTCAGTATTGTAACCATTCTACCAATTATATGGGTAGGAAGTCTCTTACTTTAAGAAGGACATCCACCTTTTTGTTGCGGTTGGGAAAATATGCTAGCATCTCGTTCATTGTGACATTTTCATCTCGCGTGAATTTCTTTTCCTCCGGTTCCAAGCAAAAAGCTGCTATGTTGGTGAAGTTGTCGTTCTCGATGGGAAATGTCAGCATGTGCCATCCCTCGATGCCATCCCTCGACGCCAATGAAGCAATAAGTTTCATTGGCGAAGGACTTGCCGACCAGTTCAGCCACCTTTCTCGCATCTACCTTGCCACGGTACGCGCGCATACCGGTATATACGACCGGTCGATATAACTCTCTTTGCACGAGTCGTCGGCAAAGCGAGTTCACACCATCTGCAGCCCATACAGCGTGGACAATATCTCTGGACCCATCATCAAAAAGCAACACTAAGAGATGGTCAGGACCATCGATTTTGTTCACTTCAATTAGTCGTTTGCCGTACTGAATGTCTCTTTTGTTCAGTCTATTTGGCAATGAGTCATCGAGCAGCTCCATGAGCTCCTCACGTCCCAACCGACCATATAATCTACCCATAGGCACCTCAACTTCAGCTATTAACCTGTCCTCTTCCCCGCCGTGCCACCATCGCATCCACACTGAGCCTGTGAGACAGTGCTCTTCAAGCCGTTGGCCCAGTTCAGGGTTGAGGACCTTCGTTGTATGGAGCGTTTGTGGGCCGATGCCATAGCCAAACGACGGACGCAATGGCGGACCATCCGCCTCGTACTGTATGAACTGTATGCGTGGGTGCGGTGCTGTAGAGCATGCAAGGAGCTTGCCGATTGGGCCGGAGCCGATTATAGCGATGCGAACTTGCGAGACTCCCCCGTCGGATTCATGGTATTAATGGGAATATTTTAAACCAGGGTTGGCACACTTCATAGGGTCAGCGAGTATCCCAAATGTCTCGATTCAGACGAAGGAGACTGGAGATAGCTGTAGAGATGGTTACATGTATGAAGAGGGGCAGACATAGTGGTGGCCGTTTGTCCATTAAAGCGCCTGTTAGAACAAATCTACCGAGAGTTGCCATTTAATTTGGCGGAAAATTTTTAAGCGTTGACGAGATCAAAGTAAGTGTGTGCTGGGTGCATATGGAAAGTACTATTGTTTGGTAATCAGCAAGGAGAGATCGCGAAATATTCCGACACATGTATAGCGGATTATTACACGTTTTTTTTTTTTTTTTTTTTTTTTTTTGGATCAGGGAATCGGCTTTTGAATTTTATTTTCGCTAGTTGCTTATTGTAGCCATATAGATGTCCGTGTGTTCTCTGTAAACTACAGACATCGTCAGAATAGTCTCACCTGCGAAATTTTCATATTCAACTTTTATTTCCCGTAATAGGATCGGCCTTTTTCATTTCCAGAAGAGAAGTTAAAGCAACTCTAGAGTGTCTCTACCTTACACATATCAGCTGACGAGTTGCTGCTCACCAACCATCATCCATCAGCTTTCTAAATTTACAAGACAGGACTTGAGAACGTCATGCTGGAAAGGTTTTTCTATAATATTTCATACGGTGTAGTGGCTCTTCATCAAACATTTATTTGTAGACCCAGTATAAAGGTAAGCTTCACACCTTTCGAACGCCAAAGGGAAACACTTGGAGCACAGCAAGGCGCACCAGTGATTCCTTTTCAGTGTTCTTCGGTAATATAACGTAAACTGGCAGTTAAAATAGGGAATTACATACTACGTCTAAAACGATAGCGTGAGTCTTGAAATAACTGAAAATAGACTTAGAAGCCGTAGCTCATGCAAGCTTGACATTTGGAATTTCTCCGGAAGAATTTTTGTTGTGTTCGAGACAATGGTAATAGTGATAAACGCAGAATTATTCAAGTAGTAACGATACGCTTCTTAGATAATTAAATGTTTTGTTACAGAATGGAAATCTAGCCCAACAAAGATATTTTGCGGTCAAACATCAGCCACCACGAACGTGTGCATGTTACGCCTGCATTTGATTGAATATTGTCCATAATCAAGCCTTAGATAAGCTACTCGTACATCTAGTAGTCCTACTTTTAGGCTTTTCTAGTTACTCATATTCTCAGCTCATTGTAAGCCATAAAACGGACGTCGAATTCTACCTGGCTCATCAGAGTGTCTTAAAAAAATAGTATGCCAATTGTTCTGCGTATGTTTATATATGCGCGGAGCTATTCATATTTATAAACCGGCCGATCCCGTAAGCTTCTTCTGGGGCCACATCGACATCAATTTCTCAGTCTTACAGATTTGTATTTTCTTTCTTTCTCCCAATGACAATCTGTAACAGATGGCTACATACCCCTCCCTCCTTCAATTCCTCCGCACATTGGTCGATAAGTTTTCTTAAACTATCTCCCTTGTTCTGGTTTCCAGCAGCATCGTGTAAGGTAGCGTGTTCCAGATACAAAATAAAAACCATCTGCGTGTATGGTTTCAGCAGTTCTCGAGGTGGGCGGGTCCTGATACATTCGACATTTTGTAGTCCATGGTTAATACAGAAATCTTTCAGGGTTGTGATCCAACTGGTGTATTCGTATCAACTGATCAGACGCGAATTTTCTGAGGTGTGAAAGTATATCGAATAGATACAAGCTCACCTCAATTGTCTCCCGTTGTTGAATCCTTGCCTCATTTCCGTCATGGCAGTTATCGGCGCCTTAGGTAGCACTTTAAAGGGAATTGTGTCTGCTTGATCGTACTCATCCCATTGCAAAAAGCCTCCAGGCTCTGCATCAAGTCGTTAGTGCGGAACAGAAACGAGAATAAACACAATACTGGAGGAGAGCGAAACTGAGTGAATGGGGGTACCTTACTGAGCAGTTTCAAGCAAAAGTTGAAAGCTGATAGGGGATCGTTCTTATCCACCACACAGAAAAACAGACGAAGATGGACTATGTCAAACTTCCCCCAAAGTTCAACCGGAGGTTCCCGCATGGCATCCGCGACGCGAAAAGAGACATTTTCTGGGATTGATGCGGGAATTGGAAACTGATCATCAGAGATGTCAAATCCAACGAAACTGTACGATTTTGGCAACCGACGAGCAAGGCTCAAAAGAAATATCCTACACGCATCATAGACGTGCGACATTAGATACAGATGACAATATGAGAATATATACACAATATGACAAACCCTGTCCCTGTCCCTACATCCGCGATATGCAAAGGTTGGGAAGCATTATCGGCGTTGGCGTTGGGATGAAGGTCGTAACCAAGAGTCTCTTTCCACAGGTAGTGTTGCAGATTTAACCTATGCGCTGCTGTGAGATATACTTTCCATCTTTTGGCCCCTCTCACATAGTCTCTCTGGGCTCACCTGGCCGATCCAAGAAAATCCCGACCAAGATCGTACCGGGTTCCATCACCCAATCTTTCCATGATCGCCTGTCTGGTAGAGTTTTGGCACGTATAAAAATGGATTAACTGATGGTCAATCCGGCACCTTAAAATATCATCTGAAACCACAAAATGAGGAGATACACATGTACATGGTACAAAGATCGAGGTCTTATTTATGTTTGGCTCCTAGTAAAGTATCCATCCTTTTCAACACCTGCCTGGGGAGAGCTGAAGTCCAGTACAGGACATGCAAAAGAAATACTTGAGCCTTGAGACTTAACCAGTTACAGGGTTCATGAATGGGATAATACCCCAGTGTACCCAAGTATGGCTTGCAATGCGCGTCCTTCTCTCGGCAAAAATAACTGTTTCTAGAGATGGCTGCATTGTATGCGACGTGTCAATTGCGACCAAACCCATTCTTAAGGAGAAAACATTAAAATTGGGCCCTGCATCACGAAGCAGTAGAACAATCCGGTGCCAGCGCATAATCGGCTGCATGTGGCCGCATAATGGCTGGCTGAGTGATTGTACAACACAGGTAGCTACATTTATCGCTACAATAATGCAGGTCTAAGATCAATGGTCGGACACAATCAATTAAAACATTGCTACTTAGTCGCCAACTGCTTTGACCTTATTATTCTATATATCAACCAGTTGATACTTGGTATGAATAGTATTTATCGGGACGCACACCGATCAGTGATGATGTCATGATCAGCGTGCCGCCGGCCAACACCATCATTATTATGATGACTAATACGAGTAACTAACTGTAACTAGTTAACTAAGTGGCTTTGGCTTAATTAAATTACACTTGAAGAGCCCACACCCGCACAACGGTCTCGTTGTTTGATACATAATCTGTTTCCACCAGCCTCAGCTCAAGAGCTAATGTCGTCTCGCCTCGTTGCTGTCGTCGCCGGTGTTGGTCGGGGCACCGGTGCTGCCATTGCACACAAGTTCGCATCGCAATACCCAGTCGTCTGCCTGGCGCGCAACCCAGAAAGCTACCAGGAGGTTGTGTCGAACATCAACAAGAGCGGCGGCAATGCCATTGGAGTCACAACGGACCTGTCCAGCGCCAAGAGCCTCGGATCCACTTTCGATCGTCTCGAGAAAGAGTTCGGTGATGATTTTGGGGTTTCTGTAAGTCTCGAGATAATCGGCCGGACACCGCTGGGTTGAAATTATTGTTTCTTTGCTATCCTTTATCTTTTGACGTATTTCCAGGCAGCTGTCTTCAACGCCAGCACTAGGCCTGTGCACAAGCCTTTTCTCGAGCTGACCGAAGACGAATACGCTGGCGGCTACGATATCCTCGGCCGGGGAGCGTTTCTGTTCGCCCAAGCGACTCTTCCCCGTCTAGTCAAGTCGGTGGAGGCATCTCCACATCCCCCGTCGTTGATCTTCACAGGCGCGACGGCTTCTATCAAGAGCTCTGCCGAGCTCGTCTCGTTCTCGAATGGGAAATGGGCTCTTCGATCCCTTGCCCAGAGTCTTGCAAAAGAGTTCGGCCCCCAGGGCGTTCATGTGGCCCATACGATCATTGATGGGGTGATTGGAATTCCTACCACAGTTGAAGCGATGAAGGGAGCTGGAAGATACACAAAAGATACCTTGATAGAACCAGAGGCCGTATGTCTTTTCTTTCAGTTCCATCTACTCCGTATACCTCTAATAATTCACTAATCGTCTCCATCGAGTTCAGATTGCGGACGCATACTGGTATCTTCACACGCAGCCTAAATCGGCATTTTCATGGGAGATTGATATTCGGCCCTTTGCTGAGAAATGGTAGTTTTCCTTTCCTCTCTCTGTAGAGGGTCAAAGCAATATGCCGAGCTGTATCTTGCGTAATAGAGAGAGACAGAGAGAGAGAGAGAGAAAGAAACCATTTACCGCCAAAAATATATGGAATGCCCTTTGCCAGTGACAAGCCTTGTTGTGTTGTTGCCAATCAAGTGGTGTAGTATGTATCGCATAGCTTTTGGGTGGCACAACGAAGACTGAGCATCAGCCAAAGTCGACACGGCTTTCCGCGACAAGAAGCGTGATTAATAATTAATTATATGTGTTTTTTTCCATAGAATCTGCACTACAGGAATTATTATTCATAAAATTGTATTATCGGTATGGTGTAGTGAGGGCGACTCCGTAACTCCGAAGCTCCGCAACTCCGCGGTTGTGATCTGTTGGAGCTGCTTGGTGGTATCCGCGACTCCGACATCTCGGCCTCACATTGTCAGTGCGATGGTCAGGTAATCACCTTCGATCCTCGATAGTTTCCTGGTCCTTGGGCCGAATACGTGTATATATAGAAGCCCTTCACGGGTGGTCGACACAAAATAATTCCCTTCAAATAACATCAATGAATATTCGCCTATACCACACCAATATCTTATTTTGTTAATCTCGCTCGTCTATCACACCATAAACAAACCCAGAAAATATAAATTTTATGATTTGCGTCATGCAATCCGACGCTAATGTCTCGTTTGATGTCTTTCGCGGTGTTAATGGGAAGATTACCGCCGACCATGTTACAAAATCTCTTGGAGACAACGAAGTATTTATTGAGACGACCCATTCAGGTCTCTGCGGTACCGACTTGCATTATCTGCACTCCGGGAAAGTATTGGGCCATGAAGGTGTCGGCATTGTGCGCAAGCTGGGCCCTGGTGTAACTTCTGTAAAGGTCGGGGACCGGGTTGGCTTCGGATATACGAGGAAGGTCTGCGGCAAGTGCAAGCACTGTTTATCAGGTGAGTATCTTGACCTTCAGCGGACTTTAGACACGCTGTTTCCTTCATGCTAATACTAGTGCCTGGTTTTTTAGGATGGGATCAGTTTTGCGAGAACGTCGTCGACTTTGAGAACCAAGCCGATGCGGACATTGGTTCCCTCTCCAACGGCGTAGTTTGGGATGCTGACGCAGTGGTCCCCGTCCCGGATGGTTATGACTCTGCCAATGCGGCTCCTCTACTATGTGCCGGGGCCACGGTTTGGACTGTTCTGACCGAGTATGGAATCAAAGCCACAGACCGAGTAGGCGTCCTTGGTATTGGCGGCCTCGGCCATCTGGCCATCAAGCTAGGCGCTGCACTGGGATGCCACGTCGTCGTACTATCCAGCTCCGAGTCAAAACGAGAAGAGGCTTTTGAATTCGGAGCCAAGGAATACTTTGTTCTCAAATCAGGTGAACAGCCCGAGGGCCTCAAGCCCCTGGACCACTTGCTGGTGTGCGGAAGCGCATCCAGTACGGACTATACCTTGTGAGTCTCTCATAAAATTTCTAGTCCAGTAAATTTGTCTAATAAAGACTTTATGGTAGCCTCGTTGGTCTGATGGAGGTCCATGGCTCCATTTATCCCCTAACTGTGTCCTCAGATAGAGTTCCTGTTCGCCTCCACGACGCTGTGCTCAGAGGCGTGCGTATTCAAGGGTCGCTGACATCGTCACGGCGGTCGCTTCGAGGACTATTCCAATTTGCAGCCGAGCGTAACATACACCCGATGTTACAAAGGTTCCCGATGTCCATCGATGGTATCGAGACGGCGGCTAGGATACTGAACAGCGGCAAAATGCGGTATCGTGGCGTCCTCTGTTGGAAATGACGTGGGGATTTCTGTTACCGCGACACATCAAACTAATATGTAATACGTTGTTTAATATAGATGCGAAAAGGTCTCTTTATTGCCCTTTTTTCCCTGGAAAATACATAGTATTTGGCAGATTCCCGAAACACTAGCCAATCCGGATTACGATTACCACCTGTTAATACAATCACGGTTGAGCGCATCATACATCATGTAATATTTCAAAGGTTTGCTCTCTTACATCATAGGGCCACAGATTATTAACAGCGACGCAACGAATAGTGGCTAGCTGCAACTGCCGCCTGCACATCCCGAGTCACAGTAGGCCAATTATAACTTCAACAACAGACCCGGAACACTTAGGTCGTTCTGTTCTCCTCGACTTGACTCTGCATGCAAAGAGGCCATGACGCAACTGGTGGGTTCCGGATGATCGGCAGCGCTGCCGACCATCCTCTCCCGACCAACATCGACTGATCGGCCCGAGAACGAGGACGCATGCCGAAACAGGCTCGTCCCGACCGAGAAGAGAGGATTGGCTTAAACACCAACGAATATAATGCTGATATCACGCGTGTCGTTGCCCAGCTTGTGGCTCAGGCCGAGTACAAAAAGGGGGGTGTCAATGTCGGGTCTTCAGAAAGAGAACGACTTCAATAATAGATGTTATCATGTCAACGCTCTTCACCGGAACCGCCGGTCGGTGAACCGAGAAAGAAAAGGCAATTTGAGAATGCGACACCTGTGATGTCATGCTAGGTAAGATTTTTGCCAGAGAAAACGCCCGCATTGACGACAGCCAAGGTAACAGACAACTAACCACTAAACTTCCTGACCGTGATCCACACAGATTTGCTTTCAAGCTGTGCCAGCTCACAAACCTCCCCCCCCTCCAACACCAAATCCACACAATACATACTTGTGTACCCTGTATCCGTAAGGTTCACCGGTATTGGTTCTGTGGTCCCACAGATCGCCTAACTATGGGGAAACTTGGTCCAGTTAGGTAGAAAAATGGCCCTGTGTGGATAGAAGTGATGTACTCTGTGGGGCCCCTACCGACTATTTGTGGTATGGAGAGAAGAAAAGTATGTGCGAAAAGATTGCGTGTGTGTGTGTGTGTGGATATAAATCCCCTTGCGGCCGTTTATCCATTCTATGTTCCCCTCTCGTTCCCCTTTCTTCAAAGAAAACAAAACAAAAACTTTTCTATTCCCTCGCATGAGAGCTTGACACGCGTCTGCCACATCCAAATTACAGTACTTCGACCAGCAAGTCGCCGTCTTGTTTACGCACGATCATGGCTGTCACATACGCCGGCCTATCAGGCCGGCCACTGTCCCTCACCATCTCCACCATTGCAACCATGGGTTTTTTGCTCTTTGGCTATGACCAGGGTGTCATGTCTGGGATCATCAGTGATGAGGCTTTCAACAATGTTTTCACCGCGACCAAGGGTAACAATACTATGCAAGCTTTGGTCACGGCCATTTACGAACTGGGCTGTCTCCTCGGCGCCATGTTCGCTCTCGTGGCTGGTGACAAACTCGGTCGACGAAAAATGATCATTGGTGGTGCTTCCGTCATGATAATTGGTGTCATCATTCAAGTTACATCTTTTCCTGGCCATGCACCGCTTGCTCAGTTCATGGTTGGTCGAACTATTACCGGGGTCGGCAATGGTATGAACACGTCTACTATCCCAACATACCAGGCGGAGTGTTCCAAGACCACCAATCGAGGACTCCTTATTTGCATCGAAGGGGGTGTCATCGCCATCGGTACCTTGATCGCATACTGGATTGACTTTGGCGCCCATTATGGCCCGCCTGACCTAGTATGGCGCTTCCCCATCGCTTTCCAGGTCTTTTTCGGGGTTATCATCATTGCCGGCATGTTCTTCTTGCCTGATTCGCCTCGCTACTTGATTGCCCAGGGCAAGATGGAGCAAGGCGAACTGGTCCTTGCTGCCCTCAATGGATGCGAAATCAACGACCACCAAACTCAGATTCAGAAACAGCTCGTGTTGGACTCGATTCGCGCATCTGGCGCCATAAACCAAAACGTTACCTACAGGGACCTCACCACCGGCGGACGCACTCAGCATTTGCGCCGCATGTTGATTGGAGCTTCGTCGCAGATGTTCCAACAGCTATCCGGTTGTAACGCAGTGATTTACTATTTGCCTGTCCTGCTTAAGCAGTCCCTGGGCGAGTCCAATGATCGGGCCCTTCTGATTGGTGGTATAAACATGATTTGCTACGCCATTTTTGCGACTTTCTCGTGGTTCTTTGTTGAGAAGATTGGTCGTCGCAAACTCTTCCTTGGTGGAACCTTTGGCCAATTGGCTGCCATGACCATCACCTTTGGTTGTCTCATTCCTGACAACCCCAAGGCCGCCGATGGCGCTGTGTTCGGCCTCTTCCTCTACATGTGTTTCTTCGGCGCTACCTGGCTACCACTTCCATGGCTATACCCAGCTGAAATATCACCCATTAAAACTAGAGCCAAGGCTAATGCTGTATCCACTTGCAGCAATTGGCTCTTTAACTTCACCGTTGTCATGATCACTCCCGTCATGGTCCAGAACATCAAATGGGGAACCTATCTGTTCTTTGCTGCGATGAATGCCAGTTTCATCCCCGTCATCTGGTTCTTCTACCCCGAGACTGCCGGCCGAAGTCTCGAAGAAATTGATCTGATCTTTGCCAAAGGCTTTGTTGAAAACAAAAATTACGTCATCGCCGCGCGGGAGTTGCCCAAACTCTCCGACGATGAAGTTGATGCACGAGCTGCTGAGTACGGTCTCGGTGTGGGTCAGGAAACTAACGAGGAAACCGAAAAACATGTCGAAGAAAGACATTCCCCTGACCTGGAATCTCGCATCGTGACCTAAGACGTTGATGCCAAAGGCTTATGTTGGATGGTTTGCATAGTAGGACCATCCGTCCTATTGAGGCCGGCTTCACTACGGCGTTCTTGAGGCAATGACTAGACGATTGATATGATACCATTTCCGGGAGTATATTTGGCTGATATTTTTTGTTCTTTCTTTTTCTAGAATGCTCTATTAGTTCATTGGTTTTGCATAAGAGCAGGCTCTTCTGTACATTACTTTTCCCCCAAAAAAGCTTTGATTTCTGATGTCACTTTATTACGTGTTAAATAGTGGTAGCAAGTAACAGCGTATATTGCCCCTGGAATAGGGAGCCGCCCAATGAAATTTGAGCTTATACAATACCCTCCTCAACGGCTTGTGTAGAGGCCAAGAGCAAGACAATCGTTCGGTTGCATGGTCACATGGCTACACTATTCATCTCCGGATCTTTATCATTATTATCATCTCTGTAGTACATTTATTTGCACACCATACCATCAGCTACACCACTTGATGACTATTTTGCACCGTTTTCGGAAATAACACTGAGTCGGTTGGTGGCGCCGCCCCCATGTTCCATTACGAAATTGCTGACATGTGGCTCTTCATATCGCTTAAGCCTCGGTCAACTTAAGATCCTATTTTCCATTTCCTGGCATACCACGAGGAGAATCACATATAATTTGGGTTTGGGTAAACGCGATTACATGTATTTTCAAAGTTCTTCTACATGTATTTTAGGTAATAGAGTTCCATCCCAGCTAAGCATGACTGACATGTCGTGGTCGTTTTAGAGTCCCGCGCTATGTTACAACGGAAGCCAGCCGAAATTGCGATTTACGTACTCTATTTTCTAGGGCCTGTGTCTCCGGCCGGTGTGTGCGAAATCGACCTCCGCATATCAAAGATAGATTCTATTTTTGTGCTGCATTTCATAACCGAAATTACATGCGTATTTGGTTCGGGTTCATATTTTGCTCTTTCAAACAGGACGGCGCTTCTTAAGGCATTTGTCGCGGGCAAGTTCGCCGTATACCGCGTCATTGTCCAGCCTATTTTAATCCATCTATCCCAGCTTGTCAGCCTGCTCGTCTACCCTCTCCAATGCTAGCAATGTAACATATCCTCCCCCTTCAACGGTTCGTCCCCTTTCCGGTATTGGCGACAAGCTTGTTAAACCTGGGGTAAGAAAAAGAAAAGATCCACACAATGAGCAAAAAAGACGATAACCTCATATTGCAATACCGGAACATTGCTATTAATAATCATCGTGTCAAACTAGTACCTGCCCACCGCCTCTTTATTTACACGTTCGCGCTGAATCGCACCCTAAATGGTCCCTCATCCTCCAATACCTCGCGTTGAAGATGCACTGTCAACAAAAATACAGTTGCAACACTATGCCAGAGATGAGGCGTATTCTATTCTCTTATGAGTGATCTTTTACCAATGTACAGACCTATGTCTGTGGAATAAATCATCTCAACTAATATCCTAATGACAATACCAAGGTATGTACCATACTCTCTATGCTTCTATTTGTTCAAGTTCTGTTGAAAAATCCCTGAAACGCGCCAAGGATGTTTCACCATTATCCTGTGGTGCGAATGGCGGCCGCTAAGAGAACTAGGTACTTTTGACGTGACAAATACGGTACGTATGACTGTTGGTGGCGTCTTCATCATCCGTTACCAAGGTAGCACTCAAACATCCAGCCCAGAGGCACTTGAGCGTAAACCTCAACTCTTTTCACCATTATACACTCTGTAGTCATCTTGATCTGTTGGATTATTTAAGTAATATGTCACCTTGCGGTTCTATTATTCCAATCAAAGTACAGCTGCCTCCATTATACACACGGAGCTCGCAGGTTGAAAAAAATAATAATAAATTAGCCATCATAAATCGTACTGTACATTTTTGGCAAGGCAAAATAATAATAATAATAATAATAATAAAGACTTCGAAAAATTCCTGACTTCCTACATCAATAGCCTTGGTGCCTACGAAGTGACCCTCGCTGCTTACTCTTGCACGATTCGGCAACTGTACAATGAGTACGATGTGGCTTGAAATGGATGACCTCGTTATTGTCACCGTACTAAACTGGCGTCGTAATCGCACTTGGTCATGTCACCTTGACCATATCCGCTTCCTGTTCGGGGTGAGTCGTCAGGTAGCAGTGGCCTTGATACTTCATTTTTTATGCCATCAGTGTTATGACAATAAACTATAAAGCTCTATATTTTCCCACCACGATCATCGCTTTCCTTTCTGTATCAAGCAACTATTCTAGGTCAGGCAACTTTTCAATCCTTCTTTTTCTTGCTTTATCACGTTCCTTACTTTCGAAGTCAATATCCTTTTCCACTCCTTTTCAAAGACAAAAGATTCAATTTTTCAATTTTCTCATTAACTATCCGCAAAAATGCGTGCTGTCGCTGCCTTTTCTGCTGCCGTCCTCGTCGGTGCTGCTTACGCCACCACAGGCGAAACAGTTACCGTGAGCAGCCTTCAGGTGACTGCTGTAAATGCAGACGATGGTGTCGGTGCTGGATCTGATGTGTACACCTACTACACTGGTGACGGTTCCACTAGTGCGGGTTGGCCAGACCAATCCAAATGGGTTTCCTTTAGCGATATGTATGCTTTATTATGACACAATGATACTCCTACCTTTGGGTTGTGAAATGCTAACATCGCAATGAAACTAGGTTTGAGGCCAACAAGGCAAATATGCTGGTCGGCTGTGAATGGATGAGCGTGCCCGATGACACCGAAGATGAGATCCAAGACCTCCAGGACGCTATCAACCAGGTCGCTCAAGAGACCTTGGTTGATCACCGTTTCATCCTTGCCATTGTTATGCAAGAGTCCAACGGATGTGTGCGCGTCCACACTACCGGCAATGGAGTTGTCAACCCTGGCCTTATGCAGAGCCACGATGGTACTGGCACTTGCAATAGCGGTGGCGTCGTTCAGACCCCCTGCCCAGAATCCGAAATTGTCCAGATGATTGAAGACGGAAGTATGTTCTCCAAATAGAAACCCATAAAAAAAATAACGAATTCTAATTATTTCTCGCAGCTGCTGGTACTGCTGAAGGAGATGGCCTTGCTAACTGCATAAACAACGCTCAAACCACCGATGTTTCCGCTTACTACAGAGCTGCTCGAATTTACAACTCTGGTTCGATTGCTGCTGATGGAAACCTCAGCGAGGGCAATGGCGCCACTCCCTGCTACGCATCTGATGTTGCTAACCGCCTGACTGGCTGGGTTAATGCTGCTTCCACCTGCGCCTAGGTGGTGATTAACCATGGCTTTGAGAACAGGTAAGCTTTGATCAAACTAAGAAAGAGAATTGCGCTTTGGCTTGAAAAAAGGAGCTGTTCCTTCTTTCTGAAGAAAGATCATTGACAACGGACATTTTCTTCTTGAGGCTATTATTTCGTCTGCGAGCGGCTTCGCGGCTTCCCCTCTTTTGCTCTCACAGGACCTCTGATCCTTTTGACTCTGCATTCGTGTACATATTCTAGTTTGGTAAATAAATATGGGTTACAGGTAGAATTTTACTCTGCATAAAGTCTCCAGTTGAATGCCCCATAGTTCCCTATTATGAAAAATGCTGGCTTACTTTACTTTTATTAAAAGTAATTGCATTTAACATGCAGGTTCTCATTTTAAGTTTTATTTGGTTCAGAAGAGACATGAATTGTTAACTTTTATGGGCTAGCTTTCTCGACATACTGCCATGTAGAAGCGTTGCCCTACATGCAGCTCAATATATCAAAACCATTTCGTGGTTTTGTAATTGTGTTTGCTCCCATTGTCTCAGTGTATGCTTTTTCATCTATTCGACTAGCATACCGTTTGTTGTGAGAAATAAAGCATCGCGTGCTATTAATTGATGCATCCATGTTGACTTAGTTGACCTAATTGGAATTACAAGCTTTCAGCTGGCCTTACATATAACCTTCAATCAAAAATGAATATTATCAGGAATGAACTACTCGTTCATCCATGCATTCTGGATGCTATATGTTCAAATTTGATGTTACTGCAATGTGTCTGTTGCACGAAACCTTGAATTTTTCTGGTATTGACATGCTGATATATAAGTAAAGACTTAAGGCTATCCATAATCCATCACTAAAAAGCATACCCCGTAACACATTTAACGAAATATCTTTCTTGCTACTTTTCGTTGGATAATATATGTGTTTTTGTGAGTGAACAACACTGTTGGAAGTATGGCATCTGGTACAAATGACACCAGCCATGTTTACCCATCCCGTCGTGAAACCACAAAGCCAATACCATCCACTCACCTCGAACCCAGAATCGAAAGTTCCAGTCTTTTCTCTGCGTCTCCGCTATTATATCAATTCCATCATCATCTGGATAGTAGAAATTGATCTCGCACGGAAAAATCATCAGAATTTCATATCCTCCCTTTGGTATATGGACCTCTCGATCAAGCAATATGACAAGAGTGCTACCTAAAGTCATGGAGACTGCTTTTATTTGTCGCCAATCTCCAGGATTTACCGTCCTTAATATTATGTCGCAATTGCCAACAATCCGGCTGAAGAATGTTTCGGCACGAGGTTCAACTTCACAACAGAGACGTGTGTTTTCGTGGATGAAGGTCGATTCCCCCTCTCCCTCGGTCATAGGCAGCTCTTGAGAGATTTCCAGACCGAGACAATAGGTTTCCGCACTTGATACTGAGAGAGGCTTTTCCTTACTGTGCCTGTGTGTGGTAGTGCTGAACTTTATCGCGTCGTCCTGAATGAAAACCAGAGAAACGTACTCTATGAACCTCGGCGTCTCCATATTTAACCACGAAATTCAATTTCTGGACGAAAACTCTGCTGAAATTGGACCAGCAAACAAGGAGCTAAGAATTCGAGACCTTCTCCAATACCCACGATTGGTAGAAGTCTATTTGAATGACATGGAATGGGTGTTCTCCTACTGACGAAACACGAATCCGCGATAGAGCTGCTCAGTCACTTCAACTAGACTGAGCGCACGTTAGTACAATATATCAGTATCCAGCGAGACAAGAAAACCTCTCTCTCCTCACCAAGAACCATCGACGGTATTTGCTTTTCATATGTTCCCCTATTATGCAGACGTCTGTAGCAGCTTTTTGACTGCACTATCTCGGTTGCGAGCTTTCTTGGATAAGCACATGTATTCTGGTTTCGATCCAGTCCCGGTTTTTTCAGAGCAGGACAATCTTTCACGTCAACTTGTCGTCTGGTGTGAAAAACATGCTAAGCGAGCCGCCCAGCGGTACCTAGTTAGGAAGGTGGTGCCTCAATGTTTTTCGCTGTTCTAATTTATGAACATCGGGCACAGATGTTTCCCACTCAAAAGTTTCATATCATCTGAACCCCCAGGATATAAGTTCGACCCCTTCATTTTCTCAACTGGCGGCTAGGTTACATCGGCATTCCCCAAGTCGATAGATGCATGCTAGGACAAGCCAAAATCAGGTTACCCAGTCGTTTGGCTACATCCTGATGACGCAGGCATCAATTGGGATGTGCATGGTAGTTTGGCAGGTATTGAGTCGACATTGATAAATAGCTGGTATGGCAATGACTATCATCTGGGTTGCACCCAGCGTCTCCTGTCACGTCTGGTGCGTATATAAAGGAGAAAGATATACCACGACGATGGCTAACGTCAGCCCCGCAGAGGGACACCGGCTAGAAATATACTTGTTATACATATGTAAGAAGCAGGATGCGAATTTTGAAAAAGATTCCCTATTATTACGTAATTATGAAAATGTAAATGCCTTCTGGGGTCGAGAGTATCGGCCACTGCCCCCACCGGATCACATTTACAGTATTGATTCCGATCACACAATGTGCCCCCGTCTCGAAAAAAAGAAGAAGAAAGAAAGAGGAAGAAGGGGGGAGGGGAGACTCTATTAGTTAGAGTAATTAGTTTAGAGCTCTCATATTCATCGTCAAGGAAGTGTGGTGTACCGTGCACCTTTACTCGGAGAGAACTACCTACATATGTAGACCAAGTGTATTCATGATAGACCAACAGGGTCCATTAATGCTATAAAGTGCCAATACCGGTTTTCGCGGGAATGGCGATACCGTTCAGCAACATCACGGCAACGTTAAGAGGCTTAGTGACAGTCATACAACCAATTATAATTAAAAAACAATATCATTACCATTATTTATTGATACGTTGTCAATTTATTAACTATACCACTATTTTGATATGTAATAGAAAATCAAATGTATAAAATTTCAATACATAACCAATTTCTGCAACATATCAAAATCTTAATACTTTCTAAATTTTACAACCTTTCTACAGCATATAATTTATATACGGAACCAATGAAAATTGATTTTTTAACTTAATAGACCCACAAAACAAACCAAACATACATATATGTATCAACGCGTTTACCCCAGAAGGTCAACCCTTACAAATATATATATTAATACCACCCTAGGATATATATATATTTAAACGCACCTCCAGACCTCACTAATCAGTACACGCAGGCAGGCCACCCTGCAGCTTTCTAAGTACATTATGAAATCTACCTTATAAGGCCTCACTAACAGCTTCTCGGGCATATCAACTAGTGCGCACATACCTGCAAACCTCGCTGCAGGCCTTACTGCAGTCTCTTAATTTAATTTAGAATACTAAAAATACAATCAATTCATATATAAATTGTAATTTAATTTATAACGTATCAGAAAATATAAGCGTATCAAACCTTATACAATTACCAACCGTTTTCAACTTGCAAACGATTTTCAACTTATAAGCAGATTACAACATTACCACATTACTAATACATGGCGGGAAGTCACAACGCTTATAAAATTATATACGTAGTAACTTTTGCAACAGTCATATATGTGTAGGTTTCTTGCAACGTTGCACAACGTTGCTGAACGGTATCCGCGTTCCCGCGAAAACCGGTATTGATCTAGGTCTTTCTTCCTCAATTCTAGTTACAACAGTACGGACAAATGTTACATACTAGTTAGAACATGCAGCTATACCAAACCATATATGTCGATATTTAACAAACGAAATTTTTGCTTAACCAAACGAATATTAAAGATATAAGAACAAATCTAATCCTGACAATGTCCAATTTTTTTAGTTGTTGCCGCTGTATATAAAATCATCATGCACGTGCATTCCCAAAGCCTAAAAAATCTAACAATCTGTGGCTGATTGAACTAAATATTGATGTCCACACTTGAAAAACAAAACAAGAAGGGGAGAAAAAAAATGCAGCCTTAAAACGGAAGATTTATGTTTCCCAAATTAGAATATGCGCCAGGTTAATCAAAGTGGATCCTCCACAGCTCTCGGTCAGCGCCACCCTTGAAGTCACTCCGAGTGTGCATGGTCAAGATGTTGTCGCTGACCAAAATGTCGCCCTTCTGCCAGGAGTGGTAGTAGACCACACGTCGGTCGTGAAGAAGGCTATCAAGGACCTTACAGACATCAGCAGAGGCCTCTGGGCTCAGTCCATCAATAGTAATGTCCGTGGCCTCGAAGCTGGTCTTAGTTGCGGGCCAAGGCTCGTGATACCGCAGACAAGGCTTGCCTGTGACAGGGTGGTCTTGGACGAGAGGAAGTCCGTGGAGCTTTGTGCTGTCAAAAGACGAAGTGCTGACAGACCAGGTGAGAGTCTTCAGAGTTTCAATGGGAAGGTGGTCCGGAAGGTGCTTGAAAACGAAGGTAGATGTGGAAAATAGAGTGAAACCAGTGTCAGAGGGAGAAGGTGTGACTGATGTGAAAAGCTGGAATCTATAATAAAATGTTAGAATATCAAATGAAATAATTGAGTAGTGACTTACCGAGGTGGGTTGGGTAGCTTATACGTAGTGCCATCTTCTCTGGTCATATCCATGGTCTTGAACAGACCATCGAAGTGGAAAGGCATCCATTCAGCAGAGAGGACGTTGTTAAGACCTCGGGTATCAGCACCACGATCCTTGACCTCCAACAGGATACCGAATTTCCATGGGAGAGGAGTGCCGAACTCGGAGGCCTTGGCAATATACCTCTCACGGTCCCGGGAGCCAGAGAAACCGCGAAGGAGGACAGGAGAGTTAAGCTCAGAGAGGGCACGGACTTTCTGGGCATCGATGTTTTGCATAGAGAGAGTGTTGTGGCCGTCAGCGGGCTGGATCATCACACCGGAAGGATAGATGGGGGTGACGTTAATAGCGCCAGTACTCCAGGTATACAGGTCGCTCTTCTCGCGAAAGTAGGAGGGACGTCCGTCTTCGTAGACAAGTTCCCACTTGGGGTCATCACGGAAGGTCTGGGAAAGGTTGGAAGTAACAGTACCGTCCAGACGGATGCCAAGAGTGCAGTGCCATGGGGTAGTGTAGCTAGAGTCGGTGGGCAAAGTGCTAACGGAGACCTTGTTCTGTCCAGTCGAAGGGTGGATGGACAGACGGACGTGGCCTCCAAACTTCTCGCGAACCGCACGAGCAAAGGCCTGGCCGCGGACAAGCATTTGCTTGGCGATGCTTTCAGTGCCCTTCTTGAACTTAGACTTGGAGAAGCTGTCGGTGACAGGATATGTCTCCGCAAGATCAGTAAACAGGAATTTGAGATATCCACGATACGTGAGGCAAACGTCCTCATCTTCGGCAATTCTGTCAGAAACGTTCCAATCCTTGCTGCTGAAGTTATTCATGAGGCCAACACGGAAGTTGGTAGCGTTGGCAACATATGAGACTTCATCCAGGCTCTGGGGTACCGACATGGGGACGAGATCACCCAAGCGCGAGAATCTGATATATTCAAAGCCCTTGGTCCTAGCCAGTTCACGGAGGGCTTCTCCATAAGCCCACACATCCGAATCGGGAACACTGAGAAGGTCTACAGAAATCCTAAATATTAGTTTTCGCACAATGTTCCATTTATTAGACCCAAGACATACCGTTGTACACAATTCCATCGGAAATGATAGTCAGTTCAGCACCAGGCTCGTAGACGTCTTTGATGGCGGCACAAAGTCCGTTCAGATGGGCAAGGGCAAACTCCTCAGCCTTGTCAGGTAGACGGCCAAGGACCTTGATCTTCGTATTGGGAGACTTGAAAGGGAAAGCGGGCAAAGCCATCTTGATGGCTCGGTTTGCTTTGACATGAGTGTAAACTTGTGTGAGACCGGAAAGAAGACCAATATCGGACTGCAAGCCCTCGGTGCCCCCGCGCTTGTTCTGATACCGATAGATAACTTCAATTATCTTTGTGGAGAGTTCGATAAGGTTGTGGTCGACTACGCGGCTAGAGAAAGGGAGGGTGACGTGACCTGGCGTGCCTCGGAGGGCAGACTCGGTAACCAAAGGGTCCATCATCTTGAAAGGGGTGTTTAGGAGAAGAGTATTAAAGATTGAAACGCTGGAATAATGCCGTGAGGCAAATAAGAAAGGCAATATATATTCACAAATTCAAGAAGGATTGTTGAGACTGAATCAAAAGACAGATTTGCCTTTTAAACTGGTTGTATGATAAAAGAATATCTTAGACAAGATGGACTGGAAGGACTCTCTTTAAGTCTCGCTCAAGGAGGCTCGTATCCTTCTCTGCCGCCCCCAGGGATCCATCCTAAGTGCTGAAAAAGAAACAGGTCTGACATTCATACGAGTCTAAACGTTGCATGCTAACGAATCAGGACCCGTTGGCGCTGTCTGCAGGTCCATGCTTGGAAATTCCGGCTGTGTAAAGCAAATACGCCGAGGGCCACTCATCCACCTTGCGGTAGTCATCCTGCTCTACGGAACACGCTGATACGCTGGTATAGATAATTAAGTCAGGGATTATGCTGACAAGGAGTGTGGCGATCACAGTTTCAAACCTGGCCGACTTGGTCGAGATCTGTGACCCAGAGCGCCAAAATAGTGTAAATTTTCTACACATCACCGCGTGGCCTGGTGGGTAATTCACAATTTATACTTGTATTAAGGACAAATACAATTTCATGCACCTCGTATCGATACGATGGCACCAAACACAGGCCAGGAAAAGTTAATTCATAATTCCAGCAACAGCAAGTCAGCCCGTACAATTGTAAAACGTCCTTTCAGGCGAGTGAAAACTCGGTCTACAGATATGGTGAACGCTGAATAGTAATTTGTTTTGTTTTTCCTGTATTAGTTGGTAGTTATAATACATATTTTGTTTTTATACGTGTGTTCCATCACGGGCCTGGCGATCATTCTGTAGCGTAAGCTGATGTCTTGCCACAATACGCGCGGTACTTCATCTGGAACGAGTAACGATGAACGGGTCCTCTTGGTGAAAGGAGAAAGAATATGCGACTAGTTTTGACATGCAAGACCCACTATTATTCATGTAGTCATGGCTCGGAATGGTGTACATACGGAGTAGTACGTACACAGTAAGAACTCCGTATGTTGCAGAATTATCTGGATCTTTAACACCATGCTAGTGATCTTGGCCCAGCTTGAATACGACCTGTGGTCTGTGCCTCCGTAATAATGGTCATACACAGTCGGCGCGGACTAGTGTAGTATTTTCTGATGAAATCGCACTGGCCCGAACCGTAAATGACGTTACTCCATATGTTATATTACCATTGAAACTCTTGGTAGTGGCAGTTTTCAACTCCACCGAGGATATCCACAGCTAATTGTGCATGTGCTTAGAAGTGTCAGAGTCTCATACAGAGAGGGTTTAGATGTCTGCTGCAACGCTGTCTCTGTTGCCTTCGAGGGGTTTTATTTTCCATCCTGAGTAAGCTGCAGGGTACATGAATTATCACACATATGGGTGATTGAAAGTGGGTATGCTACGCGTTGTCCTCATGGGCGTCGCATATTATTCCTCAAGTCAGCATGACAGCTTCATCGGATGCTTCCCAGCCGAACTTCTAGATTTCTATACCCATCAAATGCGCGATATTTCTTATGTAGCAAGTAGGAGCACGTAATTATTACGGACAGACACGTAAGAGTAAGCATTTCAGGACTATCCTGTCTAAGCAACAATGGGACGGTGTTTCTTACGCGGCCTTCTTAGTCATTTAGAATGAGTAATAATATAGCCACGGCTCGAGTGTACTTATATATGTACAATGAAAAATCGTGGGCGATCAATGAGGTGACAGCACACCTCGAACAACGACCATTTCGAATGAGAGTTTTACTTTGGCCTTGGATGAGAAAGCTCCGTAGAATTTTCCTTTTCCTCGTCAACTACGGATAATAATGTTAGCGGGTTAACACTATATATAGGAATTGTGAGTGAGTTTTAGCTTGTATCACTTCAAGCGTGTTGATGACTTGCCACTGGAGGTGTCAACCAAGGCTCAACGAGTCCGAGGTGGTGTTTTACGAGCTAGAGGGCGCCAATACGGTCTCCAACGGAAAATTCGTACGGTAAACTGTAAAACGGAACGGAACTCCATCAATGGCATCATAAACTACCATCTAGTAGTCAAGTCGAGAGTACTATCCGGACATTAGTCTTTGAGGTGTCTGGTGGAGGCTCTCATCGAGGCGTGCAGCAGCCCACATCAATTGCCGTTGGTTCCCACTTCAAATCAGGGAAGTAATGTACGGAATACTCCGTATAAAACCCCACTCCTTTTTTTTTTTTTTTTTTTTTTTTTTGGGAAGGAAAAAAAAAA
>CVMT01000005.1:2030222-2044213 GCA_000985935.1 Talaromyces islandicus | reverse complement strand
TTTTTTTTTTTTTTTTTTTTTTTTGGGAAGGAGAAAAAAAAAACCCGGACCTCAATGTGGGCTTGACCCGTAGATTCTAGTATAGGCCTATGTAACGTATAAGCACTACGTGTAATTACGGCTCTCCAGGGCTTCCCATGTGGCCACTAGTGCTCTTACAAGGATCGTTCCGGCGGTCTGTGTCAGCCCGGCCGCCTGGGGATAACGCATCCGCGTGCATGCGGGGATCTGTTCGCGCAGCATTTTAGCTGTATTTTAATGATCTCCTGACGATCGCGAGGCTTAGCCTGAGTAAGCATATTGATGATGGATCCTCCCATGATTATTGGCTTATCTATGCTTAGACGCCACCAGTCTACTCTGTGTAGTCGGTCTTCGAAAAATTACAGGTTTATGATTATTATTATTACTTTATCGCGATTCTTTACTGCAGCTCAAGTAAATGTAGACACGACCAAGCCTTTTTGTTGATTACTGTCTCTTTTAATAGCCATGCTCATCTAATCACTAATATAGAAACAAAATAGTCTACGCAATCTTCGTCTTTTCTTTTCTTTCTTTTTTTTGAAAAAAAAAAGCCTCCACGCTTTCTAGTTTGCAAATATCTCCGTCAGGTAGTCAGTAGCACCTGCCACTGTACCAGCATAAGCTATATACATGTCCGGACGAACGACCACGGCAAACTCCTCTCCAGCCTTGACGATGGGGGTCAGGTAAGTGGATGCGCTCTCGCCGTTGAGATCGGACTGGTCCTCCGCGCTGGGAACGAGCTTGTGCCATGCTACCAGGTCGTTGAATTTACCAAAGTTGCCACCGTGATCGCCAGACACCAACACGCGGAACTTGCCATATTCAACTACCTGGTAGAACCATTGGCCCTCCTCGGTGCTTCCAGGCACCTTAATCTCAAAGTCTGGGCATGGGCGTCCGGCCTTCCACAGGCCAGTTTGCGACTCGCGGATGGCTGGCGACTGCAGGTCGTCGTAGGTAATACCCATACCTAGTTAACATGTCAACAAGAAGGAAAGCTCCACTATGTGGACCACAGGAGACCCAGCTTACCAGTGATGTACGCCGCATTCTTCTCCACGTTGCCGACGTACTGAGTTGCCTCGTGTTTAGTGTCTCGGACCAGCCGAGCAGCGACAGCGACGACATTTTCAGCCACCTTGCGACGCTCTACATCGAAACTCTTTATGATCTTCTCAGCGGCACCAGGTGCTAGCCTGTCGCCGTGTTTAAGGATATAGGCCATACGCCATCCGAGGCCGAAGGCGTCAGCAAGACCAGTGTTCAACCCTTGACCACCGTTGACTGAGTGACAATGGGCAGCGTCACCGGCTAAGATAATCCTTCCGCTACCATTACGAGAGATGAAAGTCTCGGCAACTCGTTCCTTGACTAGTAGTGTTGCTATTTGTTAGTAATTGTGGCCAAAAATAGAAATAAAAAGAAAATACAGAAAGAATGAAAAGTTTGACGTATGCACAGCGGTGGGGCAGACTAGTCCGTACCTTCAAATGTACTAAACCATTCCTTCTTGGTGAACTCAACGCGGTATGGGGCCAGGTGTCTCTTGATAGACTCCTTGGATCTCTCTTCGTTGATCTCACCATCCAGCAAGATGTAGAAACGGCACATATCACGCTCTCGGGGAATCCATGCCACGCGCGATTCACCGTTCAGTTGGAAGGTGATGATCTCCGGGCAACGAGGAAAGTCACTGTCCATGAATGTATCCAGAACAGCCCAAGTCATCTCGGGCTTCGTGCCCTTGAATGGGATATCCAGAGCCTGACGAGTGGCAGACCGGGCGCCGTCAGCAGCAACGCAGTAAGTAGCGTGCACGACGTGGCCGGAGATGGCATACACATCAACACCCTTTTCGTTCTCACGGACAGACTCGACTGGTTCACTGAACATAATCGAGTCCCCGAGCTCAGCAGCAAGAATCTGTTCGACGACCGGTTGTCCAATCATCAAGAAGTTCTTGTGGAGGACATGCTCAAGATTCTCCCACCAATGGCTCTGGCGGGAGGTGAACTTACCATCTGCAAAGATGGAGCTAGCTATGGATGATCGTTAGTGGATAAGACTCAGGCTTGCGTGTCGTTTCTGACTTACTGTTGCACTTGAGGCCCTGGCTGCTGAGAGTATCCAGGATGCCCACAATCGTGAGATACTGCTGTGACCGCGCGTTCAGCGCATCGGCTCTACCCAGTCGCAGGGCTCGAGGCTTTCCGTCTATTCTAGGTTAGAAATGGTCGATGATTATGGCAGGACTTTGCGTACCAAGCACGCAAACTGAAGCACCCATTCTCTTCGCCAGAAGGGCGGTCAACATTCCAGTTGGGCCACCTTTAAGATACCATCACGTTAGAATCGCTTAAACAGTAGGAGGGATATTAGCATCTATCTTACCACCAACAACGACCAAATCAACGGTTGTCTCTTCCATGCTGGCTATTTCTGCTCAATTGGGAAAAAACTGCTTGGGAAACAGGTAAAATGTACACAGAGAAGTTAAAGATTAGATCGCAGGACAACCACGGGCTCGCATGTGCTCAGGATGCCATTTTTATACGTCCAAAGTGGATTGGAAATTTGCTTAGTGACATCTGGATTCCGGCCCGATCAACGACTGGTAAATCAAACATGGTGGGCTATACGTGCTGGCCACTAGACCCAGCTCTGAATCCTAGTCTCTTACATACTAAAAAATGACATAGGATGGTGGGGGCTGCGACATAATCGCAAACGTACAGCCATTTACTTCTGGGTGCTGGCCATCGTGGCGGCGAATCTACGTAAAATAAGTTTACCCGATACCAAGTACACGTACATACAGATACGGTCTTCGTATTCGAAACCAGAGAAGAAACTAAACACAGACACCAGTCACTAGACCTCCAAAGTGCAGGCTTTTTCAAATTTCATGCCCTAGATGTGGATCCTGCCGGCGGCGATCTCCAGGTAAACTCAGGTCAGCACTAGATCTTGGTCTCGTATCGCCGCTGATGACAGTGCCTTGGAAGCAATAAGACGAAACATGAGATGCGTAATTGTTATTAATTAATATAATATGCTTCGTCAACAATAATCATAATATTATCGGCTAATGCATAAGCACTGAAGTTGAAGTTCAAACTCTGCCTCGTATATCGTATCACAAGTCCGAGCCCAAACAAAAGAAAGAACAACCAAAAAGTCTGAATTGCGTGTTGTCATTGCGTGTTACTAGCGGATCCCTTCAATTGCATGATTACCATGTAAGCCAGCTTACTCGAGAATCCGACATCAACATGAGTCAGAATCATGTGCGCTAAAGTCCCCGCCGGAGTGAATGGGAAGGGGAAAAAAAGCCGCCACATCAAGAAACAAGCATCGAAAAGTATTATCACAGATAACAAGCTAGTCAATTAGCCTACGAGCTAGTTTTCTGCGCATCAGCATTACCTTATGCCAAGGCCAAGCTCACTAAGCATGGCCCACCGACTGTAAGCTACATTCCGGATCGAGTAACGCTGAATCCTCTGCCCGCATTGTATTCGCGATACAGAGGGGTATGTTGTGTCAGCCACCGGCGGGGGGAAAGTGGTCTTTCTAATTTCATCATTCCAATTATTCCCTTCCTCGTTCTTTTCGCTTTTTATACGGTGCAAGATACTTGCTCAATTGCTGTGTATAGAGTTCGTTTAAGCAAGTGGCCAACGGGATCTTCACTCATTCCACGTTGTCAAGGCACAGCTCACTTTTATTGAGAAGCGGGGTAAGAAAGTATTAGAAGACCAACAAATATATACAATATGGCAGGATCAACAAAAGCGATCGAAGTTTCGGAGCTTTTCAGCGTCAAGGGGCTCATTGCAGTCATTTCTGGCGGCGGTTCTGGTAAGTATTATGGTCCATGTCTGGACGCAGTTTCGTTGCGCGAGTCTCGGCTGACATGATCATCAACGCGCGAACTCAGGTATTGGTCGCATGATCACTCGTGCACTGGCAGTAAACGGCGCCGAAAAGGTCTACATCCTTGGCCGTCGCCTGGCAGTTCTGGAAGAAGCTGCGCAGCCCTTTCCTGAGGTTGTTATCCCCGTCGAATGCGATGTGACATCCAAGGACTCCCTCCAGCAAGTTGCGGATAGGATCACAAGGGAGGCCGGATACATCAACGTTCTCTGGTGCAACTCAGGAACCTCTGGTCCCGAGAGTCCTGAGCTGAACAACTCGTCCAGCATCGACGAATTCATCGAGTACAACTGGAGGCACTCATTCGAAGACTACGCCGAAACATTTCGAGTCAACACCGCCGGCTTCTGGTACACATCTATTGCATTCCTTAAGCTCCTCAGTCTGGGCAACGAAAAGGTCCCCGGTTTGCACAGCCAGATCATCTCGACTTGCAGCACCCTTGGTTTCGGGCGATTCGCCGCAACGGGGCGCTTCGCCTATGGTCAAAGCAAGGCGTCCCAGATGCACATGATGAAGCAGCTCTCCACGCATCTGGTGCCTTACAACATCCGAGTAAATATGGTTGCTCCAGGCCGTGAGTTAATTCTGTGTTTCCTTCTTCAGCCGCCCACCGCATGAACTAATAGGATGTAGTTTTCCCCACGGACATGACTTCATCGATGACATCCACTGGCTACGACGTTTCAAAACTGATTCCAGAGGGAAGAGCTGGCTCGGAAACTGATATTGCCGGCGTGGTTCTTTTCCTGACCAGCAAGGCGGGGTCTTACATGAATGGCAATGTCGTGGTCTGCGACGGTGGACGCCTGTCTGTTGTCCCTTCCACATACTAGTCTGAAAACTCAATATTCTAGACACTAGGCAAGATATAGACGGAAACATGCACAGTTGAATATCAAGTTCAGTATGACAGTCAAAGGAAAATTCCATTTTCACTACAGTTGCAACTTTGACGACCGTAGAAACTCCGCAAACCCCGATTTATAGGGTTCTTTCCACCGGACTCAAGGCCTCGAGCGGTTCTGCCTGACTCCTCTTGGTCCCTCTTGTGTGTAAATATGACGCGTCGAATCCGTTCTCCTCACCCTGGTGACAGCGCCATATGGTACCACTAACGTCTCTATACTCTTTGGGATATCAAGCAGTATTTTTTTTTTGTGGTCGCACTGCAGAACTCCAAATTAGATTGAGATTTTTCAAGGCCCCTGCTCGTGCCTCAGGGCTAGTGCGCAGCGCTAGTGGGCGGTTTTTGATAGGATTATTGTCCATCCGCCGAGAGGATAATATCCCGAGCCCTAGCCACGGCCAAATTTCAGCGGATTCGAGCCGAACCAAGTCGCCGAGAAGCAAAATAGCTTCGAGAAAAAGGTGGAACGTATTCTAAAATTGATAGTTCCTATTAACAGTCACAGCAAAAAACTGAGATGTGAAATTGAGGTCTTCCCCCCGCCGCTTCCTTTGGCCAAGCAGTCGGCATATCTTTAATGTGGAACGGATAACAACCCCTAGTGCGTCCCAAGTGCGCGACTGACCACGACCCAGGGGAGTAGATATTTGTATGCACTAAACATCATCATATAGAATTGAAATAGAATCGTTGATTTCTAAGTCAACCACCTCACGCCTTCGAAAGCAACGTCCAGTTCGTCTTAATGCCACGCGACAAAGACATGATGAAGAATCCCACAGCAGTCGTTGCACCTGTCCAGGCCCAGACTGCGGTGAACCCACCCCTTGTCTGCAGTGCTCCGGCAATCGGCGTGCTAGGTAGCAATGCAAAGGACAAGAAACAAAAGGCCATGCCCACACGAGTGCCAATAAGCCTTGGATCTGGGCACAGTCTGATCACGACAACAGGCTGCAGCGCAAAAATACATCCAGTAGAGAAACCGTAGATTGCTGCGGTCACAATGAGACCAGGCAAATTGGTAACGCCGATAAAACCGAAAGCAACGACAAAAGTAACGAGGTTCATAAGCAAAAACATATTGAATGGTCCAAATCGCGCACTGAAAAAATTGGGAATGATCCGTCCTAGAGCTGAGGCTAAATTCATGACGGCGATGATATAAAAGCTTAATTCATTGCTGGCGATGCCGCTATCAAGAGCAAAACTCTGGACGTAGAAGAACGGGGTGAAGACACCCAGTAGCATGATAAAGTTGCCGACTAGGAGGACAACAAAAGGAATGTCACGGAAGGCAGTTGTATCGATGGCCTTTCGTTGCGATGCTGGCTTGCTGCGAGGTCTAAGCGCGACGACCGGGATAATGAGAGTTCCCAGTGAGATGAATCCAAGTATCCTTACGGCCCAGCCAAAACCAATACTGGGCTGGAGCTGGCGGAATGCAATAGGCAGGACAATACTAGGGGTCAGATGTGATTTAGAAGCCAAAACCAACAATAAATGTGCCTACCGCGAAAAGACTTACCCAGCAACACCACCGCCGGCTGCACCAATACCGCTGGCTAGTGGATATCTAGTGGTGAAGTGTGTGGATAGAACAGTTGGTCCGAGAAATGCTATGAAACCACCTCCAATTCCGACGCACAGGGACTGAGCAAGTATAAACTGCCAGTATTCCTTGCAAAGACTCTGCATCATGATCCCGAACACGACCATAAATGATCCTGCAGTGACGACATATCGACAAAGACCAGCATCGTACAACGGGCCTGACAGCGCAGTGGCGAAGAAAATGAGGAAGCTTTGGATAGAGCCAATGATGGATGCTTTGGAGGGATCATACCCAAGATTGGATTCATAGTAAGTCTGAAAAATACCAAAACTAGCAATAACTCCTAACGAAGACACAACCTCTCGTCAGTATACGATTTGAAACCAATAATTAGCTTACCGTATGTGTTGAAATATAGACAAAAACTACAGGCTACTTGGATCCATGCCAAGAAACCACCATTGGGGCGCGTATCGGCACTCTGTAACGGCGTCGGTGGTGGTTTATTGCCTGCTGAATGAAGCTTTTCAGATACTTGCTGCTGGCTTTCATTGAGGTTGACTTTATGCGATTGAACGCCCAGTTGTACCTCAGTGCCCATCATGGTCCGATGCGAGAGCATCAGCCACCTCCGTCTGTGTTTCTCGCCTCTCAGATGTGGATTGACGAGCGCAAGGCTAACTGGGTAACATTTGAAACCCGCAGCAAAAAAGGACCTCTCAAAATAAAAAGCTGCTCCAACCGTTGAGGCGTCGGTTGTCTAGTTAAAAGGATCGTAAATAACGGAGCACGGGAAGCCGAAAATAGCAATTCGCAGTGCGGACCTCAATCCAGTCTATGAGCAGCACATTTCAAAATTATCGACCGCATAGAACAATTTACGCATTACTTTGTACACTTAGTTTTTTAAGAGAATGTATTGAAACAGGTCCTTTATATTTTATATGCATTCAATGCTGAAGGGTGTGATCAACATTGCCCGTGATAGTATTAGTAAACGAGTGTGTCAAATCAATTGGTAGCTTCCTATGTATCTCACCATATACATCAGTTGATATCTACTTAAACAAACATCGAATACTTTCTTCATCTTCTTTTCTTGTTTTTAAAAAAAAAGGGAAAAAAGCCGGAAGGCATGGTTCATGTGTTACGTAGTATTGGCGGCTGGGCTGTCGAGAATTTTTCAGGAAAACGCGCAGACTTTGACTGGTTGCAGTGGGGCTGATGTTGTTGCGCCATTTTTAAAATATCCCCAGACGACTACAGTGAAGCCAAATTCATACTCTGTCATGAGACTTGAGGATCGATACCATACACGATGAGAGCAAGCCAGTTCATGGGTATCATTGCTCATCACAATCTTCTTGGTGATTATTATTATTAGCATGGACACGGATGCCATGAATACGTAATACATAGTAGTCTCAGCACGGTAGATACGGTATTGCCGCCGGGCCGGACCCGGCGCTGGCGCTGTGATGAATACGGTTACAAGGGGTAAACCTGCGCGAAAGAGATCTGCATTGTTGATACACACATCAAGCTTGAAAATAAGCTTGACAAGTTTCACGCTAGAAGGCCGCGATCTGGCCACAAAGTGGGTCCGTAAGTATGGTATGTTTCGTATTTTTATTCATTGCTAGCGGTTTAAGTGGGAACATTTATTACATACGTACTAGCAACTGTGACGACTGCTTACAATACTACGTACTGCCGCCACATCATCTCTCGTAAGAGGACTCCGTAGCGGGTACCGCGAACTTGATCCTCCGCATAATACGGATACGGGGGGAGCCACCTCATATAGGTGGTGGCCAATGGATGGCTCAGGAGCTGCCCGGCCCACAGCGGGAAAGACCCACAGATTTACTCCACTGCATGGAGGGCGATGCCTCGGTCAAACCCAAATCTCAACTCACCTCAAGCACTGAGAGAGTTTTACGCAATCCGCTCCAAATCCAGGCCCAGTGTAAGCACTTAATTATTATATGCAGGCCCCATACTCCGTACATAGTACGGAATAGACAAGCCACCAGACAGAGCTCGGAGACCGCCGTACTCGTTAGGGAAACTTTACGATGGTCCGAGCTCAAGGAATCAGTGGTGGGCATAAGCGAGTCTCAAACTTGAGACTCGGAGGCCGCTTGCTGACTGATATAACTGACTAGTTTTCACCATCGGCTAAAATAAGCAATGTCTTATTCACGCCTGCGAGACAAAAGTGGAAACGGCTTCTCCTAAACAATCCTTCACGCTCATAGTCTCATCAGGCGCACTGTGGAATTTCCTTCTTGGAAAATGCGTCAGGATCCTGGAAGACCCACGTGTGGTCGCAATCAGAATACGAAGTAATCCACCCACTATCGTCAATGATGCGTCTGACACTCACATCTCTAGTGACGCACGTAATTATTAGATGGATTAACCACCTGTGTTCACGGAGCTCGGCTCCGGTGGTACGTAACATCGTATACGGAGTACCTATTTCATCTAATAATAATTCGGCTCGTAAACGGAAGAACTCGTCGCAAATCGTAATTACCCAAAAAAAACCATGGATCCGGCAGTGTATGGGGGCGAGGGCAAGAGACCATTATACTTGCCACCAGTCGCTACATAGCATCACCCGGTCTTACCGACGTGCTTAGTGAGATTATCTTATTACATCTGGAAAGTTTCCTCGTTTGTCGGGATGACCGGCGACTGTCCGCGTCTTTTTTGGGGGGGAAGGGGGAGGGTCCACCGAGAAACTAATACTTCGTTGAACTCGCTGTCCCGGAAAGTAAAGCTGGCGAGTGGGCTCGTCGAATCTTCTTCCAGAATCAATCGATTAATTGATATTCCCAATACAGACAGATTCATAGACAGATTTACAAGTCACCATAGCAAAAATGGCGACTGGCTATTCCGTTCCGCAAGAGACATACAAGGTCTTCCGTGAGGGAATCTTGCGAAGCCCTCGGGTGAAACAGCATTTGCTCGATGACCTGGAGAAATATGCAAACATCTCATTCGAGGGCTCACCGGACCCTATTCTTCCCGTTAACTGGCGCTTCGGTGAGAGCATATCTTCGCTCAAGGCTCTGGAGGCCACATACATCAATGCCATCCTAGACAAGCTCTACGGGGTTCCGGTGCAAAAGGCTACCATTAGCACGTAGGTTTCAGAAATAAAGCACTATCACCATGTTGACCCCCCCTTTAACTGCCTCAATTGATGTAGGAATCATGGAATCCTTTTCATCATGTCAGTATTGCTCTGGTCTCTCGATCCAGAGGGCAGAAATGTCTCTTTTGCGGAAATTCGCAGTGACGACAAGGCCAAAGATTTCTACTTTAGTTGTTTCAAGGACTACGATAACCACAAGTCCCTGGAAGGTCCGTACCGATGTGGTACATCCAACATTTATCAGACAAGAGATGACCGCTTCTTCCACCTTCACGGATCTCTCAACCCAGATGTGATTTTTCGGATGTTGAAGCTTCCGCTTGAACCACCGGGAGGTGAAGACACCTGGGAGCGAGTTCTTCCAGTTTTCAGAGCGGCACTTGCACAATGGGATGCCGACGCTATTGACAAGTTGTCCAATAATGTGGTGAAAACTTCCGGATCTATCTGTTACGATGTCGATGGATACCGCAATACTGACCAGGGAGAGGCAAACCGCCACGTTGGCTTGTGGGAAACATTTCGCACAGACAATGAGAAACAGGTCCCTTCTTGGTGGACAGATGCGGCTGGCAACAAACCCAGCGATCCTTCAAGGCCTCTCTCCGGTCTCAAAGTCCTCGATGCAACTCGTATCATTGCTGGTCCGACTGTGACCCGCGGTCTGGCGGAACTTGGTGCTACAGTCTTGCGTATTACCTCCCCTAACATTCCTGATGGAACAATCTATCACCCAGAGTTTAACTGGGGTAAACGAAACGCAGCGCTGGACTTTCACAAGGCTGAAGACAGAGAAATTATGAAGAAGCTCATCCTAGAGTGCGACGTTTTTGTCTCTAGCTATCGCCCAGAGGTGATGGAAAAATGGGGATTTGGTGTTGACCAAGTCATGGAGTTGTGCAAGGATCGACCCAAGGGTATCATTGTTGCCCGCCTCAACTGTTTTGGATGGCACGGGCCTCTGCAGTGGCGAAGTGGGTGGCAGCAGATATCTGATGCTGTATGTTCATGTCTCATGCATTCATCTCTTTATCTCTTACCACCGGATCTTGTTAACAAACATACAGCATACTGGAGTCTCCTACGGATTTGGCCGTGCCATGGGCAACGACGAGCCAGTCACGCCTATTTTTCCAAATAGTGACTTTTGGTATGTATTCTTTTCGGTTTTCAACAAACGAGGCCTTTTCCACCTAACTGCCACAGTACCGGAGTTTCTGGAATATGCAGTGTCTTGGATGCCTTGGTTCGCAGAGGCGAGTATGGCGGATCTTACAAAATTAATGTAAGTGAAGTTTGCTGTGTCTGCCATCATTTCAAATTAATCATATCCATTAGTTGGCACTCGACTACTACAACAATTGGTTGACATCGAATGTCGGCACGTATCCGGATAACGTCTGGAAGAAACTGCACGCCCACTATGGTTCCCCAGTCTTCCGCCACGACGATCATATGTTGGCACTCATTGGAAAGGTTACGGCCCTATTGAAGCAGTACAACCCGAATCTTTTTGACCCTCAGTTCTTTGAGATTCGGTCCTGTGAAAACTTGGGTATCAACATGCGAACTGTGAAGCCGGTTATCAAATTTGACGACGTCGTCAAACCTGGCTTTAGTCTTGGAACTAGAGGAAATGGCGTGGACGAAGCACGTTGGCCCTAAGTGTATGCCATTTAAATTTCCGTTTTCTGTTGGATCATAATGAACTAACTCATGTGCTAGAAACTGGGTTGTGGGTTGGCCTTAGATCCTAGCAGTCATGGATTTTTGAAGAATTATAGTTCAGGTTGGGCATAGGTAGTCAGATAAAAACTATAACATACAGATACAACATAGAAGCTCGTGAATCAAAGTTACCAGCATGGTATCCACCATTAATCGCTCTTCATCCAATATTCCACTTCAAACATGACTATACATATGATATGTCCTAGTTGGTTTTCACATGAGCCTTGTCTTCCCCAAGGACTTTGATTAAGCGAGCCGCTACCTTATCAGCGACAACTGGAACAATACTAGCCTCTTTGTCTCCGGTTTGGACTCGGACCTGTGCAAAGACCTTCTCGTTGTCGGTTATTCTGTTCAAAATGTTGAGAAGAGCCTGTGAGAGCAATTCTTTGCCATTCTGTGGTGGAAAAATAGCGCCGTCTTCGCACGACAAAAAGCAAGCGTTTTCCAGCTTCAACTTCTCAATTTTGGGCACACTTCCTATTATTGACTCAACGTCTGGTCTGTCTGCATTCAGGGCGTGAAAAGTGGCGTTTATGGGAAGAGGGGTCACACGCGCCTCACCAAAGGGCTTGGATGCAAAAAGCTCTTCCTGCAGTCTAGGGGGGCCGATTATTGTTGTCGCCCAGGCCGACGTGACACCACAATAGAGCCCTTTGGATGGAATGAGGCCCTATTTCACGAGTCAGGTAAGTCTCCGGAATATATACATGGCATCTGAACATGAAACATATGGAATGAAACAAATGAAACAAACGTGAGATTTTTAGAAAATGGCTTACCTTGTTCTTATTGAACGTCGCAGTGACTTGCTGAGCCTCTGCCAATGGTACGCCAACAGCTGTGGCCCAACTCTTCGAGCGATCATCATTGAAGTCATTTGTTCGCTGGTCTACATCTAGGCCAGCGCGGACCGCAGTGGCCACAATCTCTGGAGCTGCATCGACGAGATCATCTAGAGATTCCGTAATGGCTGCAAGTGTGGCGGGAATTTGGCCAGCGCAAGAGGCAACTATGGTGAATTTCTGTGACTTCCAGAGTTCATGGGCTTGTACATCTGTCTCTAAACGCCTGTGAGTTGTTAGTGGGAGTAGATGTCACCTCAGCACAAACAGACAAGGGAAAACTAACAAAATCAAATGGCCCAACTGGGCGAAGCAGAGGAGAACTGTGCGAAGAACGACATCGGGAACCTTTTCGGCCAAAATCCGTTCTTCTAGAGAGAGAAAAGAATCAAAGGCATATTTCTGACGATTCGGGAGGTCTGCTTCTGAAAACGCTTGGTGCACGGATTTCAGCGCGCCCTCAATGAATGATTGCAATCGTGTCGACTCTTGTGCGTAGTTAAACAACTCTTCAACTTTGAAATCGGTTTCTGTCTGGTCACCAAAAAGAAGGATATCAGGCACCGACATGGTCGCTTTGGCTGTTACTAGGTCGAACAATTGGCGCTTCTTTTTCTACAGTAATAATGCCTTAAATTCGGTTGATGGCGAATCCACAGACAATTCACAGGTCTGTAGTCATCATTCGTCGCTAAAAGGTCAACTAAATCCTCTACTCAAGATTATAGCCATTATTAATACGTACGTGAGGATGTGATATGCTGTGATGAGTAGCTAATTAATCTGACGCCTGCTCTCTCACATCAGCAACACATGAATAATGAAGGGACCTCTTGTTGTCGGAAGACTAACCAAAGCTGTAAGGAGGAGAATGTAGTACAATTAGGTCTTACAATTTCAAACAATAGTAAAATTTTTGCACAAACGTAAGCACCACGCAGCCAAAAAGGAACAATACGTATTAGTATATGAGCCGCGTGTCCAGTGTGCTACGGTTTTAGTTACTGGACGCATTCAAGAGTACTTTGTACTAAATATTACGAGAGGCGACGGGGCTAGAAATGTAATAACAATTCTCCACTGGTGATCAACTGTGCTTATATAAAGTTTCGTTGGTGGCGTAAGCCAAGATAACTTAATACCAAACACCTTGCTACTTACTCCTTATGGCAAATGCCTGATACGAAATACGACATTTCAAAGCGGTAAATAACAATACATATGTTCGAGAACAAGTCCCAAGCTAAGACCCAAAAAATCCCCGAAGAAACTACAGGGATCCACTAAGTTGAAATACGGAGCACGTAATTACGAGGCTTACCTTGGAGGTTTGTATTTTTTTTTATTTGAGTCGTGACTTTCGTTGTGTGAGATGACAGGCAATAAAACTGTCAGGAAACCCATGGAAGTCGTTTACCATTAAAAAATCAGGTGGGCCTTTTCACTAGACTACACACTTGTTATAACAGTCTATGTAATACAGGTACGAAAATCACGATTGAATGATGCTTTACTAGATCCGGTTTGTTTGTGTGGTTATGGGGGCCTTGATATTATTATTAATAACAATTATTAGATGACAGATATCAATTCATCATCCAGCCATTTTGAAATAACCAGCATTATTGGACTGTGATTGTTATTTTTATTCCCTCTTTTTAATCATGCATTTGCTTGTCTTTTCATCCTGTTCCCTTCAATGTTCGCCACCACCACGAACATATTAACACGAGTGAGCTAAATGCCATTGACTGTGGGAAAAGTATATAGTACTATTCTCACCATCTGTCGGATGGTTTTTTTTTTTTTTTTTTTTTT
>CVMT01000005.1:1969728-2030197 GCA_000985935.1 Talaromyces islandicus | reverse complement strand
TTTTTTTTTTTTTTTTTTTTTTTTTGTGTGTGTGTGTGTGTTTTATTTTGGTCATTGTCTTTGGAAATTGACAAATATGATTAGTTCAACAACGCAGTTTCCATCGCCACGTCTTGAGATGTACCGGAGTACGAAATCATCGAGTTCTAGCATCAATTGCGCGCTATAAAGTCCAACATTGAAGTGCCTGCAACACTTCAACGTAATAATTATATGGCCGAGTATCTCAAAAACCACCGAAATCACCACCGGATGGGGGCGGAAAACAAGAGAGTTCTTGGCATATACACGTGTCTCCCGGCATTCTGACCGCTTCGCTTTTCTATTATTGTCACGCTGCCATTTGATCTCTCTCCAATCAGCTCAAGCTATTGTCACTCGTACAGTCGAACACACTCCTAACGTCACGATAATAATGGGGTCTCTCTCCAGCTTGCTGGTCAAGTCCGCCATCGTAAGGCTGCAGTCGTCGGTTCCCATGCCTTGCAATTACTAAGACTAGTCTAGGCGATACTGGCAGCGGCCGTGGCATATGCTCCCCTGGCAGATCGTGCGCGCGTGTTGTATCTTCTAGTGCAAAATGCACCAGAAAAACTGACTGAGATCAAGACCCTTGGTGATTACTCAGTCAAGTTCTCTGAGCGGCTGCGGAATTGCGAGGATGCCCACCTGGTCGACGAAGACCGCGTGGCGATTCTCAGCTGCGACCCTGGACGAGACTTTTGGAACACAGTGATGGGCACCTTCGCGCCTGACCTGTCCACTGTTCCCACCGGCGAGCTCTTCCTATATCGGTACGACTCGGCCAAATATTCAGACGCTCACGCGCTGGTTTCCATTGAGCTCCACGACTTTGAGCTTGCAGGATTCCATCCGCTTGGGGTTGAGTATCACAGGCCGAGCTCTTCGTTGTTTGTTGTCAGTCATCACTACGAGGGCTCTCGCGTCGAAATATTCAAGCTCGATCTTAGTGCACCTAAGCCAGTGGCAAGACACAAGAGAACCCTTATGGGCCCGCTGCTACGAGCACCCAACGCGGTCGCTGCCCTGAATGAGCACGAGCTCTACATCACGAATGACCACCATTTCCTTCAAAAGGATGGTGCGTTCTTGAGCCACCTGGAGACGTATGCTCAGCTTCCTCTTGGCTCGGTGGCATATGTAAACCTGACGACAGAGGACGACCCTGCTGAGGTGCGCTCCGTTGCTCGCTCCGCATTCACAAACGGTGTCGCTTTGCTGAACGAGTCGGCTCTGGCTGTCTCATCCTCTAGCACGACCAAGGTCTTTCTCTACAAGATCCTCCCCGACCGGTCACTTTTGCAAACCGGGACTATCACGCTGCCTTTTATGCCTGATAATCTTTCTGTGGATAAAAAGGGAACTCTGCTGATTGCCGGCCATCCCCACCCCCCGACTTTAGACAAACTGAGGAAAGATCGCTTCGAGTGTCTCATGGACAACAATCGCGAGAACGAGAGTTGCTACGAGGGCATTACCCCGAGCGGGATGGCCGAGTGGTCCGCCGAAGCCGGATTGAAGGTTTCACACCTGACCAAAGGCGGCTTTTCGACAAGCTGCACGGCCATGAGAGATACAGATTATAAGCTTGGCTTCATGACTGGTCTTTACGAGAAGGGTATCCTCGTTTGGAAGGCGTAAGGAATTAGACTAACCGGGTGCATTGAACTATGAATAAAGATCCAAAATTTCAATTCATATAATACCCTTCAAATTTTGCAGAAGATTTGTTTTCAAAGAACCCACTTGAAATTGTGGCTCAAGAAGAAACACGTCAACGATCCGGGCAAGACTTTCTAGCACACACAATCCCTGTGTGCAGTTCACTTTTTGATTCCATGCAACCGGCGTGGTCAGTAATGTCGGACTCTTGCGCAATCAAGGTGCGAGGAGAGTACTTCATGGTGTGATTACGAGCGAGCGATCACGCCCAGGGTTACATTAATTGCGCCTTCGCAACTGAATATATTCTGGATATCTGTGACCGCAGACTGGCTGTATCAGAGCTTTCAAGTGGCCATGTGCTCGACTTCATCAGTATTTAGAACCGAAGCCCTCTTGTTTCGCGTAATCATTGATCGATAACTCCTCTTCTGATCTCTTTAACGTCACATTGGTGGCGTTCTTCTTGCACCTTAGCGCGACAGTCTAACTAATGGGCAACATGACCAGAATATGGCGTTTTTGCACCGAACTGGCCACTCGACATGGACAAAGGCAAGTTGTCTGTCAACCGCTCCCCAAGTCGTCCAATCAGGGCACTGAATACATAGATCGAGCTGTATAGTGTGCAGCTCGGGAATGGTTGCGCGTCAAACCCCTCACCAACAAAACAACAAGATAATGCCCCTGCAAATAAGCATAATTGCGCCATTTCCACTCTAGTGGCGGGCACGACCGCCTACATTGACATCGAAAAGCCACACAATGGCATCACTTGCGTCCTGATTTGCCAATGTCTGTGGTTATCACCTGCATGCTCCGTATGTTCAGAGAAATAACCTACCAAGAGACCATCGCCATTGTACCTAGTGGCACCTCAATCGAGCCAAAGAATACTATATGAAATTGAACGCGACACGAGATGATTTAGCTAGCAAAGGTTGGGTTGCACTCCGTTTTGGCGACGCTGGCTAACCAACGGCCAAATTCTAAGTAAAGATAATAGCTTGTTATCGTTTATGCTGTTGGTGAGGAGAATCCCTGTCTTATTGGCTGTCTATGAGACACCGTCTCTTCTGCCAACGCATGTCGACTGCCGGACCAGCCAAAAATGAGGCAATAAATGGCTAGGATAACAACAAACCATTTAAAGTAGCTTTGCATCAATTTGAGCACGTTATGTAAAATTGTTTTCGGACGAATATGTCTTGATGGTGAGTTCCACCAGCGTCGTCCTCGACGTTTTCTAAAAGTATTTAAAGATGACTTAAATCCTGTCGTGATAGGCAAAAAACAACTCCAGACAATCGATCCCATCTTGTGTCTAGTTATCAAACCTTTTCCCATAATTAAACCAATTAAACCAACCACCATTATGAAGTATTCCACTCCTCTCTTTGTCCAAGCGCTGCTCGTGGCGGGTGCTTTGGCTGCTCCCAAGGGCCGTGGACTTTCCGCTCGAGTTGAGGAGCGTGCTCAGCGTAGCCGACTCTCACACGTCAAGCTTCCGGCCACTGGTACGCAGGAGATCAATGGCGCTCAGGACAGCAACAGAACTAATGTTGATTACTCTTCTAACTGGTCTGGTGCCGTTCTGACTGCTCCTCCCTCTGGCACTACCTTCACTGCGGTATCTGCCGAGTTCACTGTACCGACGCCTCAGGCAGTCAACGGCCAGGCTGGCGCTTCCTCCGCATGGGTGGGCATTGATGGTGACACCTACCAGGACGCGATTCTCCAGACCGGTGTTGACTTCAACGTTGATGCCGATGGAACTGCTTCCTTTGACGCATGGTACGAGTGGCTCCCCGACTACGCCCATGACTTCTCCGGCATCACCATCAACGCCGGCGACAAGATCTCGGTTTCGGTTGTGTCGAGCTCTTCAACATCCGGAACTGCTACCATTGAGAATCTGACCAACGGTGATAAGGTCACCAAGGATCTCACCTCCTCTTCTGCACTTGGAGGCCAAAATGCCGAGTGGATCGTTGAGGATTTCGAATCTGGAGGCAGTTTGGTCAACCTGGATAACTTTGGCACCGTGACATTCACCAAGGCCACGGCTGGTGTGTCAGACGGAAGTTCGGTCGGAACCGACGGTGCTGATATCATTGACATCAAGCAGGACAACAAGGTTCTGACTTCGGCGTCAGTTCCCAGTTCTTCCGAGGTTGTTGTCACCTACAGCGGATAGAGGAATAAGCTGAATAAACGCTCAACGATCATGCAGCTACGGCAGAGTTCGCGGTTATATGTGCACAAGTGGTCGGGTTCTATGTTGGGTTTGATGCTGAGCGTGGCCTGGAGTGGAGTCAGTTAGACAAGACACACAATTGAATTGAGATGAGTTAGAATGAATGAAATACTTACCAGTGAATGGTAAATCATTTGTAGATACTCCCTATTGGTAGCAACGTCATGAATCGTGAATAGAGTCGTGTTACCAGAAACTTTCAACGTTATATATCGTCTCTCGGGTCCAAGCTACAGTTTTCTCCTTGAGTCCGGCTGTACGTATCTTCAGGGGATCGTAAAGCTGTTGATGAGCTCATTCCCGGTGGTAGACTTCCGAGATTCACTCTATCGCCGTTTTTATTATCGTTATTTTCATCCTCCACGTCAAGGTCTCCTTGTTGAGTTCGTTTTCGACTCGCTTGTCTGTTGCTGAGAAATCTATTGCTCGACGATTCTCTCGAATTGTACTGGGTAGCCTGTCGACCACCGCGCCAGAACCCGTAGATCACCGGTGCATTAGCAACAATGGCGGCCGCAAGTAGTTCCGTCGACGCCCAGGTGGTGCGATTCACTTGGGCGGTCGAGTTGCTGGCATTCTGGGGCAATCGGATAATGGTGATGGCGACGATGAAGAAGCCGAGGGCGAAAAGGCAGGAGAGTTGGAGTTTTCTAGGATAAAAAGAAAGTTGAGAGGGACTCCAGCCGAAGCCAAAAGAGAATCACTTTTTCTTCTCTCTTGGGAGAAGCTAAACTTACTGCACAAGAGACCTCTTTACCAAGATCAAAATAGGGATCGGTAACACTATCAACATGACATCGGTCACAATATTCAGCACCCCTATGGAAAAAGAACATCAGCAATTATTTTATTGTCCGATGTACAATTTCGCTTACCAAGAACAACGAGCTGCACTTGAGCTCGACAGCAGCTTCCTATCCGATCAGTCAACGAGACAAATTTTCTCACACCAGAGAAGGTTTCAAACCAACGAACCTGGGTCTGGCACTACCATCCAGTAATGGTTGAATGGGTTACATTCGGTAAATGTGACCGTCTGCACCGTAACATATGTCGCCGCGAAGACGCCACTGTACGCCCACAGAGTGACCCTTTCCCATGGCAGATGGTGGATAAGACGGCGGTACGTATCGAGGAGAACCAATTTTTGTAGCCAGAGACTGGAATCTCGGTCAACAAGATGAGATAATTGAACAGATGAGGAAGAGTCAGACACTTACTAGCTGTTGTAAAAGACGCGGTTAACAAGAATGAACTTACTTCCGGTTTCGCGATGGTAGATTTCCTGGGGGGAGAAGAAATGCGCTTGACGGTAGGCATCGGACATATTGTTCGTGCCCCAGATCAGAACCACATGGATGATCGGCAGTCGCACGAAAACGCAGAACAGAGCGCCAATGGCAAAATAGTCGCCCAGCGTGTATTTGTAGCGTGTGTAGCTTTTGATCCCAAGCCGCAGCGTTATGAGGGCAACTGCGATTACGCTGAACGCCCAATGGATGGCCAACGTTGTCGAGTTGTCCATGCTGTTGGTCAAAATTAGGAGGGGAAAGGAGATCACCAGCGAAGCCTATAGCTAGATGATGATAGGAGAGGCCATCAAAATGATATTAATCACTGTTGAATGAGAAAAATGTGGCTGTCAAAAGTCGGTCGCAAAGCGAGAGCGGGGACTTGAAGATATTGTTCATCTAATCTCGCCGCCATCTAAATGCGACTAAAATGGATGGAATTGTCTATTATAAAGTACGTAGCTGGACGATCGAGCAGCAACGACGATGTAGCTGTGTGCAAATAATTGAACAGTGCAATGGTTATAATAATGTGTTATCGCCGGGCACGACCACGTTCTGTCCCCCGAACAACAGTAGTTTGTCGGAGCCACGGAATTTTTTTTCTTTTTTCCTTTAATAAAGTTTGGGGTTTATCTTCTAGTACCATCGAACCTTTAGTTGATGTGGACCACGGCCCACGTATCGAGTAATGTCGATGATGATCTCGCGCTTTGACGCCGGAAACGCATATTACAGTATTACTACGTACTCTGTCGGCTATCGTACCGACCGAAGAAACCGGCAAAAAGAGCAGAAAGAACGTTGGTGCGATGGGCGTGGAAGAAGAAAGATGCTCGTCAGACAATTTATATCTCGATCTAATTAGTCCCTCTCCATGTGCTATTTTATTGTCGATTGCATATCGTCTCATCCGATGATGGCATGCCGAGCACAGCCCGGAGGTGGGACGCTTGCAGCCCAATCACCATCGACTAGCAAGCGAGTAAGCCGCTGTTAAGATTGTGATTGTCGTGACGAAGTATTAATTAATTAGTTACAAGCTGTTCTTATTATTACGGGATGGTCGAGATCGAGAGATCGAGCGCCGGCCACGTTCCGAGAACTCGCTTCGGCGCAGGAACAAGCGCGAGAATGCCGTGGAATCCACCTCGACTCTTTTTTCTTTTTCAAGAAGTGATGAAGTTTCTGTCGTACTGTCCCTGGCATACCTGTTTTAATTGTTATGTGTTCCGCGATGCTTTGGATGCGTCGTATCATCAGCCTGTCATGCATGCTCAACTGCGTGCTGGCTGCATTTTCCGCCAACGAAGAGCCTTACAAGCGCAGTTACGACTATTTTGGAGGTAAGTATGTCGATGATGGCACAGGCCAGCATGTCTTTACCGACCAGATGTATGTTGAGCGTTTAACCCCGGTCGGCGTTTCTCTCAAGCCACATCCGATTGTGTTTATACACGGCCAGGCACAGACAGGGACGGTATGTTTACTTGGTTCTTTTGGTTCACCTGTGTATGCCTCCAGACGTCACTAGTTTGAAGATGGAATGAAAAAATGAAAAAAAAATGAAGAAGACAAACCACACACTGTCGTTGCTCTTTATTTCTAAACAAAACAGCCACTGACCCGCTGTAGAATTGGCTCAACAAACCCGACGGAAGCAAGGGCTGGGCTTCGTATTTTCTGTCCCAGGGGTACGAGTGCTATTTAATCGACCAAACCTTCAGAGGACGCAGTCCTTGGCTCCCTGACAATGGGACCCTCAGCACATACAGCGCCGAGGTGCTGCAGCAACGCTTCACCGCACCTCAGCGGTACAATCTTTGGCCACAGGCCAAGCTGCACACCCAGTGGCCGGGCACCGGAGTCATGGGCGACGACGTCTTCGACACCTACTACTCCTCAACCATACAGTTCGTCAGCTCGCCTACCGGTCAACAGTTCACCGTTCAGACTGCCGGTTCCCAGCTCCTCGACACAATCGGGAAACCGGCCATCTTGCTGTCGCATTCCCAGGGCGGATTAATGCCCTGGCTGATCGCCGACATTCGTAAAGACCTAGTCCATTCAATCGTCTCACTTGAGCCGACCGGCCCTCCCTTCCAAGAGGCCATCTTCAGCAACCGGTCTGCCCGGGCTTGGGGCCTGACCGATATTCCACTCACTTATTCGCCGCCTGTGACAAACCCAGCCACAGATCTCGTTCGCCAAACCATTCCATCAAACTCGTCCACTATCTCTCCGTGTGTTATTCAGGCCGATGATCCCCCGCCACGTCAGCTGGTGAATCTCCAGGACATTCCCGTCTTAGTCGTTACCACCGAGGCATCCTATCATGTCCCATATGACTGGTGTACCGTCAAATATTTGCGACAGGCTGGCGTACCCACCGAGCATCTCCAGCTTCCGGACATTGGCATCCATGGCAATGCGCACATGGTGTTTATGGAGAAGAATAGCGACCAAGTCGCCGCGGTTCTTCAGAAATGGATTGAAAAAAAGTAGGATTATGCTATAACCGTGAGTATGGCGAGGCTTGCGAAGGATCACGCTCTCTATATATCGTGCCATATTACGAAAAACCTCGGTAGCTTGAACTTGACTCCTACAAAGTCATGAATGAAATGAACATAGTGATTATGGATTGCTAACGACACGTCGTAGTTGACCCTATCACTTTGTTTGATGATAGCTGACTATTTTTACTCTTAGCACTCGAGTCCATGGGAACATAAATAAGAGTACTTCCATGCGAGAGTCTAATACTCGGTCGTATTTAAACGTAATTGAAATCCTAAATCCCTGGTGGGACGCAGCATCATCAAAGACATTTTGGATATAGAAGGTCTGAAATTGGAACTCAACTATTCGTTCCAGCTTCTACGGTTAGAAGGATAATTTCTATGTTTACATACAATAAAACAACAAATGAAGCTTTGTACATAAAAATCGAAGATAAATTCTCGCATTCTACTTTTTCCCAAGTCCTCACCGATAACAACTATGTTAAAATGCCGTTCGCTGATACAAGAGACCCCAAAGCATAATGTATAAATACACGTTTATCACGAGATCACTGGTCTTTGTTTGCAACCCCAAGTCGGTTATTTCCCCAATCAAAGATTACAAACCACTTCTCAATCCAAGCCTGCCCCCAAAGCGTATCATCGCCATCTGCTATAGCCAGCATAGTCGCACACAGGCCACTTCCGTCGTCTGCGGCCTTGGAAAACAGACCGTCGCTAGGAATTCCAACCTTGTTGCCATCTGCCAGCTGGATTACAAAGTCGGGCAGTGTTTGGTTGCAGGGATATAGGTAATTACTCCAGTCATCGTTCCATTCAGAATTGGGGACCTGGCTCCAGTAGAGATCTGCAGTGTCTCGGCTGATACTACCGCCGCCAGTGCCGGTATCAAAGACCACTTGGAATTGATGGGATTTGAAAGCACTGTCGTCATATCCTGCCCCAATGCCCTGGACTTCGACAGTCCAAAGACCTCCTGTCGTAGTGATGTCACCGTAGGCAATGTCACCCTTGTACTTGGAGTCGTCTATGTAACCAAAATCGAATTGTCCACTGTTGTTGGAGGCTCGGAAGTCAACAGTCCACAGAGGTTCTAGAAGACATTGTATCAGTAAATTGGATCACTGCTAGGCGGTGGCGAAGGAAAAGGGGAAAAAGCAGAGCTTACGGTCAAGATCAGGTAAAATGTGTTGGAAGAAGGATGGTAGCCTTTCGGGCTCAGTAGACATACCACCATGATCCACGTTTAGTCCCATGTTTCCAGACCGAACACCATTAGATGGGGACGTGTTATTGGTCTGAACCATTATCGGCATTCCTTCGTAGGCGAGTTGACCAACGGTGAAAATGTCAGTATATACAACGCCATTATCGCAGTACCCGCTTCCAAAGCACTCGGAGTACGAATATCCGTCCATAATTTTAGCGGTGCTTGAATTGTTTGGGTTATACAGAGGGATATCGCCCTGTTGGGAGGACGGCTCCAGAGTCGACTCGATAGATAGATTGGGGGCGCCACTGTCAGCTAAAAAGTAGAAGCTCTGTCCAGGTGTGCCGATCCAGGCTTGTATGTACCAGCTATTGCAATAGTTGTTAACTGAATGCGCTCGAAGCACTACCGATTTATGAATGACTCACTTGCTGCCGACATCGACAGTACTGGTTGCTCTGGTGTTGATCTGCCTATGGGGTATCTTGACAGCTGGAAAAGTTGTCCTGCCTTGCTTAAGGGAATCGCCCACTAATCTCGGTTTCAACTGCGAGCAGCTAGCAGCATCAGCCATGACCATGGTTAGAGCCAAGGCCTTCATTGGCAAGGAAATTTGCCCCGGCATGATGGAACAGTATCAATTGATATCCTCAGATAACATTCACAGCCGAATTTTTGTATACCCTGTTCAGCTTACGGAGCGCAGAGATTGGATCACACTCAGGCAGATTAATTCCTCAGCCGTAGAAGAATTGAGATACCAGTTAAGGATATATGTGCTACTTGTAATATAGCCCCGTTTATAAAATGCTGACTTCACACTTTTCTTTTCACGTAATACGTACCTATGTATATCGTGGTACTAGCAAAACCGTCGACCAAACAGAGAAGCAGATGGACCGACTAGGTGTATTCATAACAACCGCTAAAAATAAGACTTGACATCAAGTGCGCGAATTTCCCATCTTAGGCTTAATTCAAAAGTCAACATCCTTCCATCATTGGGCGTATGGAATGTGGCTTCGGCGAGGATCGCAGCTGAGGCAATGATCTTCGGATCGAATGTCTCCAGCCCCCACAAAGATTCTTGGAATGGAGTAGTAGAATCGTATACTAAACTCGAAACTCTAATTAATAGACTGGGGCCAGATCTGAAATCAACAAGTGAACAAGTGGACGATTATTGTTTGAGCGGGAAAAAATGTCGAGATCAGCATGCTGTTAACTACGACCCATTTCGGTGCGTATGGTCCGCTGGGCGGCTCTGCGACTTGTTTAATAGTTAATAGACGAATCTCGCATAACCTAGGGAGTACTGAACATGCTGAATATATTAGTTAATCCTAATAAGATCAGTACTGATAGATAAAATACACTGAATTACCGGATATCTCGGTTTTTATTGTAGGCGAAATAGATGGATGACAACCATTCTCAGATGGTCAAATTTTCTAGGATTTGTTATCATCGTTGAATTTTTATTTTATTTCTTATATCTTGCGCATGGAATGTCTGCAGGAGCTGTGGATAATCGGCTCTTGAAGGGATCAATTCGTATTTTCCTAGTGACTGCTTCACTGTATGGCTTTGCTTCTGTAACTCGAAAGTTACCCCATGTGACCACCGTGGTTTTGCACCACTTAAGAATGGATTTATGAAAATAAATTTGACATTATGCGTGTAAGTACGGGGAAAAAATGACGTCCTGCTTTCTGTGCGAGCCTTGAGACGAGAGCCATTCAAGGCAGGGCGATCGGTGTGGCGTTGAATGAGATGGTAAAAGGCCAAGTTTACCTTTTTGAAAGCAAAAAGACACGGAGGAAAGCTGTAAACAGTTTGATACTCGCCGAATGAGTCTCCTGAAACATGTGGTCGTTCTTTGTCCTCGGGGAACTGTCCATTGACTCTTAGATGCATTCACAGTGCTCTTGAAAAGGCGAAGAATGGTATAGTAATTTTACGGGAATCCATAAGATATCACTATGAACTTTGGACCAAAATAAATCATGGAATTCCATGGCGTAGATTAGTTTAGTGCCCGAGAATTGTTGTCGCACCGCTCAAGGCAAATGATTTGGTGGTATTCTGAAAGAAGCCACGTAGTGAAAATTCTTTCCAATTCACAAAGGAAGTCTAAGTGGTGCCAGATCCGGGGCAAGACCAGTTATACGGAAGTAAACTAGAGTCTAGGTCTCGGTTCTATCCTTGTCAGCGTATAATTCAAGTTCGAGCTTTAATCACTGGTTTTCTTTCATGAAAGTTTATGATCCGATATAAACTTTACAGTCCCTAAGCATACGTTCCAGGTTTGTTTCTATACATTTAGATATCATATCCTAGCCAGGAAAGTAATTCTGACAACGGTGGGGCAAATGCAGGGCTATGGTTAATAAATAACATTTTGACAGATATGGTATGTCGACTGAAGGATAATTTTGTGTGTTCTGCTAATAGGCGTTATGTTTAGTCAATACACTGTATTTTCAAGAGATAAAAGGAAACTACCAACTGTGATATTGTTCCTATGTGCCTCTGGGTCTTTAATTCATGGATTCACTTTACCACAATCACGTTCGCTTTATGTTCTTTACAATGCCATACTCTACCTTGAGCTTCCTACTCTGGAGCTTGCTTCCAGCTAGAAGCCATGCTCTCGATATGAACATAACAAGCCATCAACCCTCGGCCACACCCATGCCTACATCCACGGCTGCACCCGTGACATCTTACAGCCTAGGCCCTATTTCTTGCTCCAACATTACATCCTGCTTGGAAGACAACCATTTGCAAATTGCAACGGCGTGGGAGGCACTTGTTGTTCCTAACAACGATATAAAAGCTCTTGAACAGATTGCCAGTTCCATTGACTCCCTAGAAGCCAAATGGATGAGTGAATCCGAGAAAAACAATTCATCAGGCCCAGTAACGACCCAAGCCTCAACCACCAAAGCCGCTGTTCCGTCGTGCCAGAATGAGGCAGATCCAAACAATAAGCAGGCTTGGTGCGTATGCTCTTACAGCGGTACTGTTCGAACGTTTTCAACCTCGCAGTTGCCAGGTGCCAGCGGCCGCCCATGCCCACTGACTGCAGCAGACAAGCTTTTTTTACCGACAAGTAGCGTCGGTCCAAAAACGATAACGGCGGGTCTCAAGTATCCATTTACTACGTCCTTTGAGAACGGCGAGGTGATTGCCTGCGCGACTTCGACTTCCACCCTGGTGTTTGGCACGATGGCTGTGCTATGTACCGGTTCTAGTACCACCATTAGCCCGGCTCCAAGTCCAACGGTGACTTTACGGCTGGACAGAACCCCGTGCAATTAGGGCTCCGCGAAGCCAACAGATATTTACACGTCTATATCTTCTATATTGGTCCAGGCGTGTAGCAAATCTGCACAACCCACTGTTATAACAAGAAGCCCGAACCCTCTTGGAACGCATACTTACCCTGTGTATACGAAAACAATGAGTGCTTGCAACCCAAAGCCCATGACGATAGATGGTATAACAGGCCTCGACTCAGACGAATACCCTAGTCATGCAGTCGATGGGAAAGTTCTAGTGATGGTTGACAAGAATTTCTTTTACGAGGACGACCTGGACATGTTCATCAATGTCTCTGTGAACGCCGTCATGTCATCTGTCCAGAAAAATTATGTGAACATGACAATAGAAAACGACTTACTGGTAAATTACGATAGTTATAATGTGACATGGAGTTCCGCTAACTCCACAGAACTTAACTATTACGAATTCGGCTTTACGGAATATACGCAGGCTTTTAGTGTCGACTACGAGTGGGTAGGGGGAAAGGGTCACACAAACGAGGGTGAAGTGTGCTCGTATGCGGGACAAATCGTCGACATGCTTGTTTCCGAAGTTCCCGGGCTTGCTGAATTAGGACAATTTACCACAGAAGTATGTGGCGCAGTGTTCGATGTCGGCGATGATTCTTGAGGCTTCAGGCAGCCTTTTAACGGTGGCCGCCCAAACGTACACCTCTTCGTACTTGAACAATTCCTTTTCTTCTTCCTTTTGTTTGGCCACTCCTGATAGCGAGAGATACAACAAATGATTTTAGTCACTCTATTCCTCCTTCCATATAGCAGTTGTTATTGGCCGGGGTCAACTGGTCTGGCTGAGAAAGGCTCAGGTCCGGTGGCTTTGCGATAGTCAAGAAGATCCATCGGATTCCGTCTAAGCGCTTCCCATGTTTCAATGTTGCTTCTCGGCATGGCCGAATCATGTATATAGATAGCAATTTAGCAGTGAGTCCAAGTTTCCGAGTTACGCGAACCATCATCATCATCATCATCATCATCATCATCATCATCATCATCATCATTATTGTTATTATTAGATCCTGGCGCTACCCGGCTTTCTCGACCACGGCCCGAATCGCTAACTAGTGTTGGGCTGTTAGCCCTAACCGCTCGCCACTACTGCAGAGAGCGATCCTTTTCTCATCCGTGAAGACTCGTAAAGGCCAGACGAGGCTAGCTGAGCGTGCTCTCAGTGCTCTCAACCGACACACATCCGGTGCACTTTCATTGGGCCGACGAGATTACAGCATCAATGGTCTAGTCTACTGTTGATGTGTGGGGATATCTAGACCCTACAGCAGCAGTCTGCTCCAGCCTGCTGTCACATTGCACTGCCAAAGGCCTGTTCTAGGTCTCTCTGTTCGGCTGGCATTGCCCTGTCAATCCCATGGAAGCTGCACTCCGAACCAGGATTCAACGCAGAATAGTATAGTCTGTGTCACCAGCGTGCTCGATAGCTCGCATCCTACCGGATTTGGCTCAGCTGTCAGCTCGCCACTGCGGGGGACTAACCTCTCATAGGCTATCTCGGAAACTCAGCAAACTTTTAAGTGGACAAACCATTGGCTCGATCGGGAACCATGCCAGCTCGGCGAATCCACTTGCAGTAAATAACTTGGCTGAATAATTGCAGGGGTTGTTATAACACCTACCGACCCTCAAACCTTGGCTGCGCTTGATCCATGGCCGGGGCATACAGTGCGTTCGTTATTGCCGTCCAGCACCATCACGGATTGCCACAATTCTCATGCTATACTTTGGATTGATAGTGGGCTACCTAAAAACCGCTTCATAACTACATCCTTATCTGCAGGGATTCCCGGGTATGGCATATTGCCAATTCCCATGCAAGCAACCTACTTGGATCAGTTTTGACCACTTACTGCAGGCGGTCCAAAAATTGGAATAACGACGGACTTTTCGTCTGTGCTATCCTTGTCAATAGGAGGAACCAGCAAGCATGTAACACTAGAACAGTAGTGCGGTATCCTGCAAGCCCACGCCTGCCGTATCTCACTCGTACAACAGCAATTTCGCGGATTCGCCGGAAAGTATGTCCCTTTCTGTCACCATTCGCACCATTTCAGATATAAATACGGTGTTAAATTGTCAAAGCTCTTAGACACGCAGTGCTTCCTTAATGTCTTCTTTTCCCCGTCCCTAGTGCATGTCTTGCTTCGGGTGCTGTAGAGGACAAAGATCCAAAGGACCTGCTCCTCGCCCCCCTCGACTAACTGTTATAACCTCAGATACTCCTTCTTATATACCAAACAGAACGCGAAATTCTGTGAAAATACCGTCTCTTAATCAAAACACGAACAGCTCCATAAAACAAAGGTCTAGAGATCCACCAAGTCCACAAGCTCTTAACACAAACATTCACACAAACAAAATGTCTCCTGGACTACAAGTAGGACCACCCTCTCATCCCCTGTCGCCGACACCAGGAACCTTGGGACTAGGCCACTGGAAGCGAGTTTCTGGTGGGGTTATGGACTTTGACAGCTTTTCTAATGGTGCACCGCGTTCTGTGACATCTCGACGGGCATCCCGGAAGACAGTCGCAGCCAACGAGTCATCAAGTATCTCAAATGTGGTGTACTCTCTCAAACGGAGAAGCGGTGACGAGCTGGGTGCTACGGCTTCTTCCAAATTACTGAACGCCACTCATACAACTCTCCTCGATTGGATCCGCCATCAACGGATGAGCAAGCTGCCACCAGAGGGAAGCAATTACGACAAAGTTCTGGCATGGGCGCAGCTTTTCGTTGAGAGACTGCATTCCTTTGACCTGGCTATTGAACATTTTGCCGGTGACAGCTATTTAGCTGCCCAGCTTGCTTATGGCTACTGTGCCATTCTGCTTGAGGTTGGATTTTCTTTTCATTTTTCCTTTCTTTTCCTGTCTTCTAGTTCCACAATCATTTCTAACCTGTAATCTCGATAGCTAGGGGAAGAGAATGCTTCTGCGCTCAAGATATCATTCGGTTTCTTTTACAGCACGTCCATGGTCCTCGTCAACCTCTTAGAACGCACAGAACTCTTCCACGTTTCTCAAGAAATCAAAGAACAGTTAATACTTGCTCTTGCAGATCTTGTGACCATGGTTGCAAGTGTTGCAACCCACTTTCACAAAGCGCTGCGTAGCATCTCCAAGGCCTCTATCTCCATCAACATCCATGGCACTTTTTCTGGGCCAATTGAAAGCTTTCGGGGTCGCTGCGAAAAGATTGCAGAGGCAATGTGGCGACACCAGCTGCTCAGGGATGACTTAGATGGCGACCGAGGTGGGTTTTCATCAAAAATATCCTCAGCGGTGTTTCTGCTCCCTGCCTAGATTACAAAGTCTAATTAAACCATGTATATCTAGTATCTGAAGTAAAGACCATCAAGCACTGGCTGGCCCCAGAGGATCTTGTCTTGGCCAATGTGGCCGAAACGACATCTCATCTAGCTCAAGACCGAGAAGAATTGACTTGCCTTTGGGTGGGGCCTTACTTGACACGTTTCCTGAAGAGTACGCAGCACAGATCCCTTTCAATAGCTGGCAAACCAGGTTCCGGAAAGACAGTACTGGCATCGGTCATTGTTGACCATCTGCAGCACCCTATTGGCGGTGTGTCTTATCAAACTTTATTCGTCCCAATCAGTAAGATTTCTCTTCTTTATGTATAAAATTATGTTTCTCTGGTTCTAAAAAGCCCTCCATTAGACGGCCGTGTGCCCGCAGAAACTTCTCCCAGAGCTGTGATCAAGGCTATATTGCGTCAATTATTTGAAAAAAGAATCGGTAACACGCACCTGTTCCAGATTTTGAGTGACGCCTATGAACACAGCCGCCGCGTCATCGCCGACGAGGACTACGACCGCATCCTATTGGGTGTCCTGGAAGCTGCATTGGGAACCCCTCTTCGTGGAGCCAAACCGCTTGTTGTAGTCATAGATGGTGTAGATGAAGTCATCGGCGGAGAAGCATCACTCCTTCAAAAACTACAGGAGGCTACTGCAAAGGCAACTCAGCTCAAGCTCATCCTTCTCGGCTCACAGGCTGCTCCAGCACGTCCTGACCAGGCAAATATTCCAGTAACCCCGGACCTGATTCTCGACGATATTGCAGCTGTCGTGCGCAATACCTTTGAAAACCACAAGGCTTTCACTACTATCTCCGAAGTGGAACAAGAAATCCTGGTGGATCGGATCACGCAGGCTGCCAACGGCTCATTCCTGTGGGCTAAGATCGCTGCAAAACAAGTCCGCCAGGAAGAAACCACCGAGGCACTTCAGAAATCGGTAAACACGCTGGTCGCGGCTAAATTGACCATAACCGATCTCGTCACACGGTGTTTACAAACCCCCGACTTGACAGAAAACGCAAAGTTGATACTTGTTTGGCTCGCAACAGCTGAACGTCCGCTCTCACAACCAGAAATCTCTACTTTGCTATCTATTCAGGCCGATAAGGCTACGACCATAGCGCATAACGTCGACGTACTTCATCTTCTCAAGCCAGTTAACTCATTGGTTTACCTTGAAAACGGATACGTGTATCTTCGTCATACGCAAATTCGCTCCGCCGTTGTGGACGTTTTTTCAAAGGGCAAACTCGTGCCACATCTCAAAGACAGGCATGCGGACCTCGTTCGCAGACTTTTGACATACGTACGATTGAGCATCACAGAAGATCGAGAACCTTCATTGACGTCTCTGGATATCTTCGAGGCGGGTGATATTCTGCGCAAGCACGTCCTTCTCGACTTTGCACTACGCTACTGGATGGTGCATCTTCGCCAAACGGCTGCATTCACGAATGACGGCGAGAAAGCGGCAGCGAAGGAATTTGGAAAATTGTTTCCAACTTCGACGACTTTCTTTCTGTTACAACAAACCTACTGGGACAACAAAGATGCACCGGTTTTGTTGTCATGGTATGCGACTGTGGTTCATCTCTGCCGCGAAATTCTCACTCCCAATCACATTGCCACCCTTCAGACAACGATCACGCTAGCCCTATTCTATCGCCAAATTGAGCACATCTCAGAGGCGTCTCAGACAATCTACGAAGCGTTGACCCTTAGCCGTAAACTTCTTAGTGACTACCACGTCATCACCATCCAAGTGGCGAGTATATTTTTGGAAGTTACAACGAGCAGTGTCACCGACTCGAAGACCGAAATCATGATTAAGAGAGAAGAAGTATTGCTGCTCTTGATCGAATGCTACAAGTCTCATTATGGTGCAACTTCGGAAATTGTCATCTCGACATTGACTCAACTGGCAGAGCATTACCAGTTTGTTAAAGAAGAGCGCAAGGCAAGGGAGATCTATCTGTCTCTCCGGTCGACTACTATCCAACAATACGGAGTGGACTCTCAAGAAGTTCGTGAAATCAACGCAAACCTTAACGTACATCTCAAGAGTCAGAAAACAGCCAATGATGGATATACAGAGATTGACGCAGGACTGCTTCTTCTCGACGTGTCAGAGGAGGATGAGGTTAAGGAAACAGCCAAATACGACTTCGTTGCTCTGTTGAAAATGGCAGAGAAGCATGTTGCCGAGGGCAAGCTTGCGCTTGCGGAGCGTACCTATGTTGAGATTTGGCAGCATGCGGCCAGCGAGTGCCGTATGCATTACTCTGTTGAGTGGGAGGAGAGAAAAGTAAAAGCGGTGTTGACTTATACCAAGTTCTTGAAGTCCCAGAAACGCGAATATGAGGCCTCCTCCCTCCTAACAACGACATGGCAGGAGTACGAACAGCAATCAAGCTTCTCCTCCGAGTCTACCATCTCTCATCTGGTCGAGGTAGCCGAGGTCATGAAAACAGTTGGCCTGTCTGCTGTGGCTATATCCGTCTTCAAGCGTTGTGCCCAATACTACGAGGGCACCAGTCGAGTGCACACGTCGAGCTACAAGTCAATTCAACAGAGCATCCAGTCCACTTCTAAAGAGGTCATGGAAGTGGCGTCTTCTTTATCTAGCTCGTCATCCTCTTTCACCTCGGAGACTGTTCTTGAAGAAATGATCTATGAAGCGTCTAGTTCAATAACTACTATTGATGAAACCTCAATCACCACTGTTTCCACCTTATACACCAGGTATATTTCGCAGCACCGTTGGCAAGATGCTACACGGCTGATAAAACGTGTTTTGCACGGAATATGGGGCACGCTATTCGCAGCCTCTCTTCAAGATGTCACCCTTCCAAGCAGGCATGTCGACCATTGTATCGAGCTCGCCGAAAAATTGAGTCGATGTTACCATTCTCGAAGACGTCTTGCAAAAGAAGAAGATATTCTTGTCCGCATTTACCGTGCTGTTCGGTCAGATCGTAAGATCGGAGACAAACTGCTAGATCGTGTTACGACAGAGCTGATTCAATTTTTCGAGCGCACTTCGCAAACGGAAAAGGTCATTCATCTTCGACAGGAAATTTTGAGCGATTATATCAAGCACTATGGCCTGCACCACCAGATTGTAATCCAGAATCTATGGGTTCTAGCAGAACTGACTCGCCCTCGTCCGATATTCGTGGACTATTACCGTCAGATCATCAGCGCCGTCAACAAGGACTCAGAAATCTCAAAGCAAGAAGCAATCGAGCCCCTTATCATTGTAGCCACGGAGCTCTGGAGCCAAGCGCGGTACTCGGAAGCTGTGCAGTACTACACGATCATCTTCAACACTTTCCTGCAGCAACCCAAGGTCAGTGTCAAATTCGAGCAGCAGGAGTTTGTCAAGAGCTTTTTTTCACGCTACACACATTGCCTTCGAACTTTGCAAAGCGAGTTTACTGCCATTCACAAGATCACAGTAGAGTACCAGTCGAAGGTCAAGGCAATCTTCGGTGCCACTGCTTCGATCACGATTGAAGCCACGTTGACTCTGGCCAAACTCTGTCAGGAGTCTAAGCGCTACGAGATCGAAGCGATCCATCTGTATGAAGAGCTTCTCAAAGTGAAATCTGAAGAGATTGACTACCAAGAAATCACCGCTACTCTCGATTCCATTTACGAAGAGCAAACCGCTATTGTCACGTCAACAGAAAGCAAGTCGGTCTCGTCGTCCCAGGTCGAGCGAGCCGTTTCGGTGCTAAGGCGTCGTATCACATCTGTCCGGCAGACCCATGGGTGGGCGCATGAAGAATCTCTTTCAAAGATGCAGGAAATGGTTTCATTTTATTCAAAACGCGAGGAGACAGAATCGGTGGTTCAGGAACTTAAAGAAGCCACGGTGCAGATTCTATCAACCGAAACTTCTTCTACTAGACTGAGTGCTGCAGCCACCGCCATTGCGTCGAGTTATACCATGTCTAGGCAAATCACCAAAGCAACAGAGCTCTCGCAGGAGATCTATCGTCAGATAATCATGAAGGACACTACAAACGTCAAGACAGTCCAGTTCGATCTTTCCTCAAAAGAACGCCAGAGCCTCGTGTTCTTGGCCCAGCTAGAGTATAGTCTCCGCCAAAACTCTTCTGTTACTCTGAACGAGATTTTCTCTGCTCTGACAACTGAATATGTCTACTTTGAAGAATTCAGGCGTCTTACAAAGCAGACAACAAATGTCAGCTTATACAGTGTTTCAGCAACTTGTGCACGCCTTTACTCGTTCCTTTTGTCGAAAGAGCGGCACTCAACCGCGACTCGTGTATATGAAGAATTTATTGCTTACTTCTCGGCCGCAGAGGCCAAGCGAGTAAAACTGACAGAGGCGACTCAAGTTCGAATTTTTGCATTGACGTTGCTGGACTACTTTAGTATTCACGAGTCTAACAACTTCATTCGATCTGTTGGCATTGCTTCCGAGAAACGTGTGCAGACTTTGATTGCAGAAAAGAAATACACAGAGGCCTGTGATCTTGCACTTGCTGCTTTCAAGTACATCTCCGCGCATGAATCATACCGAACTGCTACCATCGTCAAGTTTGTCTTTCAACTTGGAATGACCATCTCCGGCAAGCAAATACCTGGTACAATCGACGGCGCGATTCACAAGAAAATGCTAGGTGTTTCAGTGACTATCATGCAGGATGTCTTGAGCGTGCTGAAGGATCTCAATATCAATCTGGCGCAGCTTAACATTAGCCACTTGAATGACTTGATCGGTCTCCTCGGGGAGCAACGCGATTACCAGACTTTGGCCTGGCTCCTTACTCTGCTTTGGAACAGCCGCGAGGCGCAGCGATCGTGGCAATCATCCATTACCTTTGCCTTGGGACGCCGGTTTATCCTTGTCCGCTATCTTGTTGGTGACACTGCTGCCGCTGTGCGCTTGGCCGAAGATACTGTTTACAATTGTCGTCGGGTACATGGCCATCGCCATAAAATCACGCTGGATATGTCTATTTTACTGTCTCAGCTGTACTCAAGTGTCGCTCAAAAATACCAATCCCAGAAGGGTGGGCAGGACATGGCGCACCGATACTACAAGAAAGCCGCAGCGGTTCATGAGAACATCCTTCGCGCTTTCACTGATCCAACCTATGCCGAACTCGACGGCGGTGACATGAACTTGTGTCTGGATGAATCCGCGTCCTCGATTGACCTTACAGCAGCAGGTGCTTCTGCTCAAAGCGGTCTTTCCGAGGGCGAACACGTTCGCCAACACCTGCATCTTTTCAAGTTGGCCATCGAGCGGTTTGGAGACTGGCCAAAGGACTACAGTGAATACGAACGTCTCAATGCTGATGTATTCCGCGAGTTCAAGGAGGATCTGCAGGGAATTGAAGGGGTCGAGAAATGGAACCTGAAGAATTTCGGTTCCGGCAAGGCAGAGAGTAATGCTGATCTGCTCGATCCGAACTTTAATAATTGGGAGATTTTGGAGATTTCCAATGTTACCAATGGTGCTGAAGAGGAGGAAGAGTTGTAGCTGGATGAGGATGAAGTGGGAAACAAAAGGGCAATTGCTGCCTTAATAACCTGTTTGCCAATGATACGTGATTCGCTTTTTTGTCTAACTTGTATATCAATTTGTATCCATTGCTTTTGATAGTGAGTTTAATTTGGAATTGACACTTTGTGTGCAAATTTTCCAATTTAGCCGGTGAGATGATCTTCGATCCTGTTTTCCGCGCAAGTTGATAAGAGGTGTCGTGGAATATACTGCGCAGCCAAACCAGCCTCGCCATTTTTAGGCAGTCGTACTGTGGTTATTTTCTATCTGGTCCATGCTCCCAATAATTGACCGCGCCTGTTCATAGATCTAGTCAGGATTGAGACAGCAATCAAAACGAATGCACGCTCAGCCGCGATCAATGCAATTGCCCATGGTCCAAGCGCTTATATTTCAGTGAATGAATTGTGTAGTGCATAACCTGGTGATGAGGAGGCCGCGCGTTCCTCTGGGCATATTTGGCACACGCACCTAGGCTGAACAAGGGCTAAATGGTCTATCGCAATTCGCTATGATATTCAATCCAACTCTGCTTAACCCCAAAATAAAATCACTTCCGAATGTGGTTATCTCGCCCTTATCTGTCCACCACGCAACGTCAATATCGGAGTTCCCCTAGCCCGGCATGATAGGTTGGCCCCTACATGTGTCAAAGCGGGCGAAATCCGTCTAGAAGAACATTAATTTTAGTTTAGTTGGTGTCCATTGGTGTCTTACCAGTCACGAGCTTTATCAACGAAGTCCGCCTGTCTCTCAGATAGCCTCCTCACAGAGCCAATAAGCTTGTATGGCGCCTGATAACAACTGCAACATTCCTTTGCATGGACAAAAACACCAACAAGCCACGTTTATAGCCTCAGATACGCAGTGCTGTCTTCGCCTTATATGATGTGTTCCTCTCCGCACCCCTTGTCTTGCTTTCATCTCGCATGTTTTTTACACAGGTCCCGCTGGTCTCGCTCTCGTCCTAAAGCAACCTACTGTCTGATCCCACCCTTTAGATAAGGGCATGGAGACCACCATGGCTGAGAAAAAGGCTGACCTCCCTTACGAGCCCGAATACCGCGATGTGGGCGACCAAGAAGATATCGCCGACGAACTCGGAGAAGTCCACGTTGTTAAGCAGGGCCTGCATCAACGCCACATCCAGATGATCGCGTTGGCCGGTACAATCGGAACTGGTTTGTTCTTGGGGTCTGGACGGGCAATAAGTAATGGTGGCCCTTTGGGTGCATTTTTAGGATACGGTATTGTTGGCCTGCTCGTGTCAAATGTGGTCTTTGGAGTGGGTGAAATGGGCTCGCTGGTTCCTCTGACCGGTGGCATCGTTCGCTATACAGAACTGTTCTGTGACCCTGCTTTATCGTTTGCCAACGGCTGGAATCAGGTCTACTCCATTCTAGTAGCCATTCCGGCGGAGATTGTCGCAGCGGCCGTCATCATTGAGTTCTGGGTGACCATCAATAATGCTGTCTGGATTACCATTTTCGGCCTGCTGATCCTTGCCACCACTTTCACCTTTGTGCGCGTGTATGGAGAGCTTGAGTTCTTTTTTTCCATGCTTAAGATCATGCTCATCGTCGGAATTAACCTCATGGCCTTGGTTGTGACTTGTGGTGGTGGTCCGAACCACACCTCAATCGGCTTCCAGTTCTGGCGAAACCCGGGCCCCTTTGTGCAGTATCTGGATATTGGTGGTTCTCTCGGTCAGTTTCTGGGCTTCTGGACCACCTTCAACAATGCTCTCTATGCGTACTCGAGCATCGAAACCATCACCGTCGCCGCCGCCGAGACACGCAACCCACGACGGGCAATCCCCCAAGCAGCAAGACGCATCTTTGTCCGTATTCTGCTCTTTTACGTCCTGTCTATCTTTATGGTTGGTCTTGTCGTCCCTTCAAGCGATCCTAGTCTCCTGGGGTCGAGTGGAACTGCATCTGCATCCCCGTTCGTCATCGCTGCTCGCAACGCCGGCATCAAGGTTGTTCCCTCTATCATCAACGCCGTCGTCCTGACCTCGGCCTGGTCCTCTGGTAACTCAAGTATGCTCGCCGGTTCTCGTATGCTCTTTGGTATGGCAAACTACGGCCACGCCCCCGCTGTCTTCAAGCGCATCAACCGCTTCGGCATCCCCTATATCTGTGTTATCTTCTTCGGGCTCTTCATGGCTTTGGGCTACATGACGCTCTCTGACTCAGCAAGTACCGTCTTTACATGGCTGCAGGATATTGTTGCCATCGCTACGCTCGTGAACTGGATGACCATCTGCGTTGTCTACTTGCGATTCCATTATGGCTGCAGGAAACAAGGCATAAACCGGCACACCGAGCTTCCCTGGGCTGCCCCCTTGCAGCCCTATTCGACATGGTTCTCGCTCATTATTTTTGTCATCCTGTTTCTCACCGGCGGGTACGGTACTTTTATCCATGACCACTGGGATACCGAGACCTTTGTATCATCTTATCTCAATCTTCCGGCGATTATCATCTTGTACTTTGGCTACAAGTTCACCAAGAAGACTAAGATTGTGCCTTTGGAAGAAATCCCCATTCGTCCGTTCATTGAGCATTACAAGAGAAATCCAGAGCCTCTGCCGCCAGCGAAACGGGGGTTTCAGAAGATCAACATTCTTTGGTCATAGTTTAGATTTTACAGGTCTACTTGCCAAATATTACCCTATTAACACGTTTTATAATCCATAATGCTAGCCAGCTTTCGTCCTTTTTATTTTCTTTTTGCCGAACACTAAATAGCAAACCCTAATAGGCACGGCACGGCATCTCCAATTTTCCCTACGACATGGCTGGAATATTCATAGTCTCGATAGTCCAGATCTTTCCACCTTGGCTTGAGCTCAACCCAGTGTAGCTGGCACCAGCAGCAGTAGAAATTGTATCGCCAAACGTAGTGTCTGCGTTGGCAAGTGTGATAGTAGTGTTAACGTACTGCTGAGCAGCGATGGTTCCCGTGCATGAATCGTTGCACTCGGTTCCAGTACCATACCTAAGCGACAAATTAGTAAAAATTATTGATGATGATAAAGTCTAAGAGAGATTCTTACCCTGTCATATATGGGCCAGAGGCAAGTGAGTAGGTGGAGAGCTGAGCACCAGTGTCGGCATTTGTGACCAGTCTGTTCTTTGGATTAGTCTCATTGCCTTTTTTTTCCCAAAGAGGATGCGTACTGTGTCCATGTCTCGTTGTCATCCTCGAGTATGTACTCGATCTTGACCTTTTCAGAACCACTAACCGGGCTGGGATTCCCATCCAGCTGTCCAAAGCTCCCAAAGACACTGGCGCGAACACACCACTGGCCAGTTGTCGCTCCGCACCAGGAGTTATCGGACCAGCTCTCCAAGGTCGTCTGGATCAGGTCGCCGGTGCCGTTGCTCATCCCGGGCCAGAGAAAGAGTTCGCCATTCTGGGATGACGGTGCGTCTCCGGGGATAATGGTGGTTACGGCGTGGACAATGGTCGATTGTGTTGGGCCTAGAGAGATGCTTCCACCCCAGGTATCTGCTCGTTTGTTGCTTTTGATGCTTTTGCCAGAAGGCAGAAACGAGGCAGAAGCCAGGATGGGCGCAATGGCGAGGGCAGTGATGAATTTCATTTTGTCCAAGGTAGTAGGCTAGCTGTTTGATCGAAGAATTCGTTAGGGGTATGTAGAGTATTATTTATAACAATAAATTAACACCACTATTGTTTAATTCTCCGATGTGAGAAGTAAATTAATTTGAAACAGGAATAAGAAATCTTTGACTCCGCCAATCACCGACAGAGCCCAGGGGTGAATATTTCATGTTTCACGTTGCCGATGTTCCGGCGACAGTTGCCGGCGACAATTAATACTCCAATAGCAACACGGCGTGCAATCATTTGATTCAGGTATATATATACTATATCCTACATTATAAAGGAATCATCAGATCTGCTCAGCAGAGGTCGTTTCTATCCTGTTTACACCAAACTAGACGATGGCATGGCCGGTCGCCTGGGCTCGCCGGCCAGTTCCCACGCCGTCTATACCGCGTTCCTGGTTGTTGCCCAGCCACGGCTTAGTCGACTCGCCCAAGCTGCCCTCCTTGACGAAATAGACAAACAGGCCGAGGACGATGAGCACGAAGGCGATCGGATAGAGGAAGTGCACGGTATAGTGGAAGACCTGGATACCGATGATCAGGCCCCAAAAGTTCATTGTCAACAGCGAAATGTTGAAGAAAGTGGCAGACGAGATGCGCAGCATAATGGGGGCCAGGGTGTAGAAGATGAACAAGACAATGGTATAACCGGCGATATATCCACCGACCTGGCCGTCCCAGGTGGCGCCGTGGAAGGACGAGCGGTCAAAAATGGCGCATTGGACGCCGTTGATAAACATGCCCCAAAAGCCCATCTGGCCAATGACCTCGTACATGGGGCGTTTGGAGACCATGAACTCTTCAAACAAGTTGCTGAAGGCGTAGATGGTGCTGGCGAGCAGGGCGAACAGGTCGCCCTTGAGCTGGTCCTGAGCCGGATAGTTTGCGCCACGCAGATAATCAGAGGCGATTAGCATACCGAGACCGCCGCAGGCAACGAAGATGCCGAGATATTGGGTGATGTGGTATCGCTTGTGCAGGAACACGGCCGAGATGAAGACGACACAGATGATGGTCCAGAAGCTGAAGAGCTCAGCGCTGAGCAGCGAGGTGTAGCGGTAGGCCAGTACCATGAAGTAGTTGCCCTCGACGTCGAGAAAGGACAGGATGGAGTACTTCCAACAGTCGGTGTAAAGCATTTTGAACCACTTCTTGAAGCCATACTTGTAGATTGTGATGCTGGTGTAGACGATGTTCAGCAGGACGTAGTTCCAGAGCGTTTGGAATGCGGGGATGCTGGTGCCTTTGTTGGAGAGCAGGCTCGAGAAGGTGGACGAGCTGATATCGGCGAGGGCGATGACTTGGCTGGAGGAGCTGTTAGCTTTCTTCTTCTTCTTCTTCTTCTTCTTTCCTCGTTTCTATTTGTGATTCCTTGATGCTGTGTTGTTCATGCGAGGGCCGCGACTTACCCTAAGAGCAGGAGCAGCCAAAAGTCTCTAGTGCGAATGTACTGAAGAAACCCATGCGCTCTCCCCCGATTTCCCTGCAGCTGCAGCTCCTGGTGAGCATCCTGGCTGCCATTGCACTCTGGTGCTCCAGCAACCGAATGCGCCTGCGGGCTTTTCTCGTGCAAGTCTTGCGCTTCGGCCATCTCCGCCGTCTTCTCTCTTTCGTCAAATTGGGGCATGCCGGGCTAGAGTGATTAGATATTATTATTATAATAACAATAGAAAATAAAGGCGGAGCTTTCGCCAGCAATAGTGAGCGCAAAGCTCTGAAGTCGCTCACTGCTGGGTCGTCGGGGCGCAACGAGAGAAGACAAGAAGACAGGACGAAGAGGGGAGAAGAAATTAATTATTAGCGCCAAACCTAATAGTATGAGAGAGTGGGGCCATCATGGCGACGCGACGAGAATTTTTCCTTTTTGCAAAAAAGCCCTTTTTTTTTTTCCTGACAGGCAGCAGTAGATCAGTGCTGATTAGTTAATAATCACGGTTTGTTCGTTGCATCGTCAGACATCTACATCGATCTAGACTTGCAAACAGCCTACATACTGACCAAGTGACTCAGCTAAGGACCGCGCCACTTTTTCCTGTCAAGCTGCAGCCAATAGCAGAAGAATAAGCAGAGCAGAGAGCAGACTAAGAGTCGCCAAGATTGTCCCAGTTTTAAGTAAATGCGACAGAAGCGCTGCAATGCGTGTATGAAAGTGTGACAGCCGTATAATAATAGCACGTCGTAGTAGTAGTATTAATGTATCAAAGCGCTTTTTAATTACAATATGTAACAGATGATGCTCTCTACTTCCTGACTGCAACCACAAACAGCCTCGGATACTTCAAAATCACCTTCCCATCATCGCACACCGGATATACGCCTTTCAGCTTCGCCAGATAGCTAGACACGAATGCCTGGCGATCCTCGTTGGACAACGGGTCGATAAAGGGCCGCAAGCCCGTCCCCTTCACCCACTCCACCACCGCCTCGTGACTATCCAAGACGTGGTAGTAATGGGTGTGCCAGAGGTTGAGGCTCGCGCACAGCGGGCTCAGGTGGTTATAGATGTCCTGGACTGACTGGAACTTGGCCAGCGCTGGCTGGCGGTCTTTCAGCACGGCGGTCCAGGGCCCGCCGTCTGCAGCAGTCTCTCGCATCATCGCGTGCGAGGGCTCGAGATAATTGTCGGGCACCTGGAAGGCAAAGACGCCGCCGGGCGCCTGCGCCTCAATCAGACGGCTGATCAGGGGGAGTCTCTGGTCCAAGGGAATCCACTGGAATACTGCATTCGAGAAGTACACGTCGACCGGACGGCCATCGCTGGGAGTCCACGTCGATAGATCGCCCAGCTCAAAATCGAGCTGCGGCAGCGTCTTGCGCGCCTTGTCGACCATGTCCGGTGACGAGTCCATGCCAGTGATGTGGGCATTGGGCCAGCGATCCACGAGCTCTTGGGTCGAGTTGCCAGGGCCGCATCCCAGGTCGACAACGCGCTGCGGCGCTTCGGCGCGGATCTGGGCCAGCAGGTCGCGCGCCGGACGCGTGCGCTCTTCGGCGAACTTGAGATACTGGTCTGCATTCCAGTCTTTGGCCTGGCGGTATGTCGACGATGCCATGGTACGCGAGGGCAGTGATGCAGCTTGAAAAGACGAGGACGCACTTGTTGAGCGCCGGGCGAGATGAAGGACGACGTGCAGGCGGCCGAGTGAAGATGCCATCAATTGATTTAACCAAAGACTCGATGCTGAGCCCAATTGATGTATATGTGAATGTGTTTGTGTCCAATAATGTCGATATGTGTGTGTTTATATACACGTCATCGAGATATAATTAATTATATCAACCGATTCAAGAGGTGCAAGTGGAAGTGCCGGACCGGAATCGTCGCGCCGATTCCCGGACTTTGATCCTCCGTCTTGAACATTTCAAACCCGATCAACTCCAACATTGAACAGGAACATGAATGGATTATGCTTGTATTATTGATACATGTGTCAAATCCTTACTCCACGGAATTTCCCCCGGAGCCAGCTGAACCATCCATGTCCAATAACATTGCAGTCTTTATTAAGTGTTACAGCTCTTGCCAATTATTAGTGCGATAATATACGAATAGATTCATCCTATGTTGTGCATGCCCTTTTTCAGTCCGCCCTTTCGGCCTGTCAGCCCTTTCAAAATCAAACGCCTCATGTCATGTCACTATGCACCCACCCAGCCCACACTTTTATGCGCGGCTCAGGCTCTCGCCGGCATCGGCTTTGGCCTGGCCGTACTTGGCCACGCGAATCTTGGAGATGCCAATGAAGCCCGTCGTGTCGACCGGGCTGAAGTCGATCAGGCTGTCCATGCTGCTCTCCTCGGCGCTATACAGCTTCTCGGTCTCGGAGAAACGGCCGAGTACGGAAACGGCGCCCTTGTAGACACAGAGACGGACGGTACCGTTGACCGTGTCCTGGCTGGCAATGACGCTCTTCTCGATGAACTCGCGCTCCGGCGAGAAGTACAGTCCGTTGTACAGCAGCTTGGACCAGTTGAATGTGACAAACTGGTCGCGCAGCGCACGCACTTCACGGTCCAACACCAAACCCTCCAGGTCGACGTGCGCCGCGCGGAGAATGGTCATGGCGGGCGAGTCGTAGCAGCCGCGAGACTTGATGCCGATGAAGCGGTTCTCGACAATGTCCACTCGGCCAATGCCGTGCTTGCGGCCAATGGCGTTCAACGTGGTGAAGACGTCGACCGAGTCGGTGAGCGTCTGGCCCGAGGCCGTGGTCAGCTTGGAGGGGAGTCCCTTTTCGAACGAGAGGGTGAACTCCTCGGGCGTGTCGGGCGCGGTCAAGGGAGAGTCGGTCAGCTTCCACATGTCGTCGGGCGGCGTGACGTTGGGGTCCTCCAGGATACCGGCTTCGTACGAGCAGTGGGCCAGGTTCTCGTCCATGCTCCAGGGCTTGGCCTTGGTAGAGGTCACAGGAATGCCGACCTTGGCAGAGTAGTCGAGCAGGTCATTTCGGCCAGCGAAACGCTCGAAAAACTCGGGCAGGCGCCATGGCGCGATGACTTTGATGGAGGGCTGCAGCAAGCATTAGAATGGCTCCGTGCCCTGGTCAACTTGGGGAATTATACCTGGATGGCGTAAAATGCCAGCTCAAATCGAACTTGGTCGTTTCCTTTGCCCGTGCAGCCGTGAGACACTGCAATACACTCGTTCTGCTGGGCCACGCGCATCCTATTACATATCTATCAGTACCGGTCTTGTAGAAACCGCAACAAAAACAACACAGAGGCAGTCGGTACACACTGGGCGCGAGCAATGACGGGGCGAGCCAAAGATGTTCCGAGCAGGTATCGGTCCTCGAAGATGGCGTTGCACTGGATGGCCCTGAAGCACAGTTCCTCGACGAACTCGCGCTTCAGGTCCTCGACGACAAACTTGACGGCGCCCACGGCGAGGGCTTTCTTCTCGGCGGCAGCGAAGTCTTCGACCTGGCCGACGTCGGCCTTATCAAAGGGTTACGTTCAGCGTATCGAGCAGATGGGGAGGAGAAGTTACCATAAAGGCGACGACATCGTATCCTTGCTCAATGAGCCATTTCAAGATGACACCTGCACGCGAGGAGAGATGAGCATGTGGAGTGTGACATATTGCCTAGCTGAACTCACTTGTGTCGAGGCCACCAGAGTACGCCAGACAGACCTTGGGCTTGGCCATTGCAGAAGCTCAATTGCGGGGGGGAAGACGGTAGTCGAGAGGGAGGAAACCAGAGAACAGCGCACAGACAATGGGAAGAGAAGAGAGAGATGTTTTGTTGTCTTGTAGAATCTTATCGCGACGTCAGAATTTTATTCCTTGCAGCGTTTGTTGAGGCTTGACCGCCTCGCGCGTGAGTCATCCGGGATGCCCCGCTGATTGGCCGCTGGGGCCGGTGTCGGCCCTCTTGATAACATACTTGCTATCACTTCTCCCTCACGACTTGCTGCTCACTGCTCACCACCGTCAATCCTCAAGCATCAGCTCTCAGTTGTCAATTGTCATCATCACCATCATGCTGTTCTCCTGTTCTGAGCCTCGCTTGGCCTTTGACAGCGACCCGCATCTCCAAGGCCAACCGCTGTTGGAATACCAACACGACCGTGATGCTACCGTTGTGTTCCAGGACACGTTGAGATGCGACTCTAACCTGACGATAAATACGCTGACATGCCCCTCCCCATCACCCCTCTTCTAGCAGTTCCGCCAACACCAACATGTCCGCCGGAGAAACGCCCTTGACTGTCGTCGTCGTCGGCCTCGGCCAGATGGGCCACAGCCATGCGCTGGCCTACCACCAGAACCCCGGATTTCGCATTGTCGCCCTCGTCGACCGACACCTCTCGCAGAAAAACATACCAGACGTGCTCAGGCAGTACCCATCCCTGGCTAGTTTTGACGAGGGCCTCGCGCTCGCGCCGGACGTCGTCTCGATCAACACGCATACCGCTACCCATGCCGACTATGCCGTGGCAGCCATGGAGGCCGGGGCACACGTGTTTGTCGAGAAGCCGCTGGCTGCCACAGTTGCCGATGCAGAGCGCGTTGTCAGCACGGCGAAGCGCACGAATCGAAAGCTGGTTATCGGCTATATCTTGCGACACCACCCCAGCTGGGTCGAGTTCATCCACCAGGCCCGCCAACTCGGCCCGCCGTTCGTGATGCGCATGAACCTGAACCAGCGGTCGAGCGGGCACGCCTGGGCGATCCATCGGCGCATAATTGAGGGCGTGGGAAATCCCGTTATCGACTGCGGCGTGCACTATGTCGATGTGATGCTGCAAATCACCGACAGCAAGCCGGTCCAGGTGCGCGGCATGGGCGTGCGCCTCAGCGATGACTTGCCATCCGATCAAGGACAGGTCAACTATGGCCATCTCCAGATCCTCTTTGCCGATGGATCGGTCGGCTGGTACGAGGCTGGCTGGGGGCCCATGATGTCCGAGACCGCGTACTTTGTCAAGGATATCATGGGCCCTCGCGGCTCTGTGTCAATAGTCATGGACAAGAGCGAAGAAAAGGCGGATAACCAAAACCCTGGCTCCTCGTCCGATATCAATTCCCACACCAAGACATCGAGTTTACGTGTTAGTACCGTAGTCGACGGGAGTGCGCAGGACAGGATACTGTCCATGGATGGGGAACCGGACCACTATGCCCTTTGCGCGCGCGAACAGCAATTCTTGCTAGACGCTATTCGCGAGGGGCGCGATCTGTCCAAGCACATGGAAGACGCGGTGCGGTCGCTCGTCATAGTGCTTGCGGCCGACCGCTCCATGCACGAAAACCGTGCAATCGACCTTGATTGAATGTAGTAGATATAAATACAAATTTTGGTTCAGTTTAAATTTATTTTAGTTTTAAATACTGTCTTTACAGTTTACTTATCGTAGTAGTATCAACTAAGTGTAGCATAGACGCTTTTTTTTGGGCTGATCAGTTGATCCATTCACGGTCAAATGTTGCTTGTGGAATATATTTTCGGGATCAACCGTGCACCTGCGCAGTTCAACATTGAATAACGTTCAATGTTGACCACCAAATTTCAACGCTGGACATTTCAAAGTTCAAATATATATACATATATACGCAAAATATTAACATTTGTATCTAAAACAGGAGCTGACAAGTAAAGAAAGCATCGAATCCCCCGCCAGCGTTTACAATCTTTAAACAGTACAATCAAAGTAGCACCTGGGAATGGTAGAGATTAAATTGAAATATACTTTGCAAAGATCGACGCTACGACTCAATCGCCTTTGCCTTCAGACCAACAATCATCCCAGCTGCTGCATCTAGCGCGACAATCCAGTATTCCACTCGGTTGTGCCCGATTTCCACCCGGTAGATGTTCACGTCGGCATTCGTCGGATCAGACGCCGCCGCAGCCTGGACGGCCTTGATAACGCTGGCGTACTGGCCTCGCGGGTCGAACGAGCTTGGCGAAAGCCTTTCTATTGCTTGCGATAGATTGGACGAAGGGGTGCTGGCTATGAGCGAGGCAAACTGATCTGCGTTGAATTAGGACCAGCGAGTTATGTAGAAAGAGAATGTTGGTTAATACCAGAACTGGGCCATGTCCCTTGAGCAGCCCCTTCCCATTTCAACACCACCGGTTCAAAGGGCTCGTCGGTCTCTGAAATATAAAAGGCATCCACCTCCTTCAGCGCGCTCGGTACTGCGGCGTCCGGCTCGACTGTTTTGGTGCGGATATATTGCGAGGGAGCAGACGATTCGGTATGAGGCTGATTATTGCCTGCCTCGCGCTGGCTGTTGGCCTTGTTGAGAAAGGACATGTAGTCTGAATCGGAAGCCATTGTGCGTGTTGGGACCTGCGCAGGCGAAGATAACTTCAACTTGCTCGGGTAGAGTCGGCGTGTAGACAAGAGCCGCACTTGTGAATGTGAGCGTGAGTGAGATCGAGACTGGAGGCGAGAGTCGTGACTGTGACTCAGAATCGGAATACGCGGTGCTGTTGAAGTTCTGATTGTCTGCTGGAATAATAATGTCCACGACTGCGGGGAGCAGAGGCTGGCCGCGGGGGACGCCAGCCGCATATTTCTGGCAATGACGCAATGGACTGTCGTCAAGCGCATGGCTGACTCGACGCTGAAGAGGATAGCTATTTGTGTCATGGGAATCATATTTAGTAGTAGTAGTAGTAGTAGTAGTAGTAGTAGTAGTAGGATTATTATTGTTTCCTCTTTTCCCTTTTCTTAGGAGCTAGGACAAGCTGGGACCACATCGTTGCTGGGCTGACAAGAAACCTACTCTACAAATCCAGAAAACAAAAAAATAAAAAAATAAAAATACGTCAGTTCGTCATAATTCCTACTATTTAAATCACCAGACGAATACGCCTTTGATTTTCAAAGTCTTTTAATAGTAATAAAAAAAAAGGTATTCATTTTAGACAAGGAAAAATCATGCAACCACGCTACTCCCCAACCCAGAAACCACAAGGCATGAATTTTTTTTTTACTCAGTGGTGACCAGGTCCTTCTTGAGCGTACCCAAGAAAGCACGCTTCTCGGCGGGTGTCTGGTAAGCACCGTGGCCGAACTTGGACGAAGTGTCGATCCACTTAAGGTCGATCTTCTCGAGCGCCTTTCGGCTGACCTGAGGGTAAAGGGTCTTGCGGAGGGTCAGGACACGCTTCTTAGTACCGGGAACAGAGCCCTTGACAATGACAAAGTCGTTCTTGACCTCGCCATAGCGGACGAAACCACCCAGACTGCATATATATTAGCATGTTACATCCTTCTATAATAAATAGAGAATACATACGGAGTGATGGTCTTCTTGGAAACATCGAACTCGGTCGAGGCGTTGCCCTCGTCGTCGCCCTTGCCAATGCGGTAGATCTTGTGGTTGACCGACGTACGGTGGTGGTAACCCATCTGACCAGCACGGGCAACAGTCCACTGCACGTGGTTAGGGTGCCAGGCACCGATACAGGCGACCTTGCGGAGACCCTTGTGTGTCTTGCGAGGAAGCTTCTTGGTACCCCAACGGGAAGTGACACCGTTGAAACCGTGACCGCGGGTGACACCGATGACATCGATGACCTCGTTCTGCTCGAAGATGCTGTCGACACCAAAAGTCTTCTCAAAGAGACCGTGGGCGAAGTCGACCTTGTCGGCAACGGAGCCACCGTTGACCTGGATTTCCATCAAGTGGGCCTTCTTCTGCTTGAGAGGAGTCTTGCGGATCTGAGTGTGGGCGAGCACACGGACGACAGTGCAGTACTTCTTGATGCGCTCGATCTCGCGGGTGACCGAGGCACCGCCGGCCTCGGTGCTCTTCTTGGAGTAGCGGGTGAAGGCCTTCTTTTTGCTCTTGTACCAGTTCTTGTAGAAGCGGCGCTTCAGCTCGTCGCTCAGGTGCTCGGCCCAGACGGTGGTGAGGGATCGGAGACCGCGAGGGGTTTCAATGTAACCGACGATACCAACGGCAACAAGCTGTTAAAACAAGGGTCAGCGACCAAACCACAACCCGATTTTAGATTGGGTACGTACAGGAGGGGTCTCAATGACACTGACAGCCTCGACAACTTCCTTCTTGTGCATCTTGGCACCAGGACGGTCGAGATCACGCACGATGGTGGTCATACCGGCCTTGTAGCCCATGGTGGCCGTCAGGTGGACAGGCTTCTTGGGGTCATCCTTGGGGAAGCTGCAATTTTGTTAGTTTGTTGCGACACCGACCGGATACCACGAAATTTTTTTTTGTGACTGACCTCTTGACCTTTCCACGGTGACGGGCGGCACGCTTGCGCGGCAAGTAGGCGAGGGAGCCTGTAAAAAGCAGAATGTCAGTCCATCGGGCACACCATGATAGCAGATTTTGCATTCCGCCGTTGGGGGAGATCGAGAGACGAGGTGGACGAACCGTGCCTAGGCGCTTCGTACTTTCGGTGACTCCTACGACGCGCACAATGTCAGTAACTGGGAAGCCTGGCGTGGGTACAAGCCATTGGGGGGACGTGTCGGGGCGCACTCACATCTTGACCCTGTTGTCGTTAGTTAGTCGTCGTCGAGGTGGTGAGAAAGTGAAGTCTCCAAAAATATCCGCAGATGTTTTGCCCGCTTAACGATTGTGGGCTGACCTAAGCGAAAACTCTTGGCATTGCCACCGCTTTGGGCCTAGCGCACACATCCACTTCCGACCTTCCGCCGAGACTTTTTATCTTATCAGAATACTAAGTTATCCTTCTTGATTGTCTCATCATCATACATATGTATTATCGTTATTGATTGTGTTTATTCTTCGTGCTCTCATATTATTGCCGGTGCTAGTCTAGAGCTATGATGCAGCGACACGCGACATGTCTTCGGTGCTACCCGCCCTCTGCATGTATACGACAGCTGTCAACTTCTAGTTGTTAACTCTCTTGTTGGCGGTATAAGCGGCTTCTCGACGCCGAGCACAGCGGAGATGCGTCCAGGGAACGTCTTTTTCCTTTCTTTGCAGGTCAGTGTTGCCATCGCGCTATATGCTCTCGCTATAGAGTGGCGGTAACTCGTTCTCTTGCACGGCAAACGATGGCGTTATATCCGGACTTGGCGGGGCGACAGCACGAGTATTGTCTTCCTTACGATGCATGGGAGCCAAAATCTCCAAGTCGCCCATCTTTTCGAACTTGAACCGCTTACCATCGAAAGATAAAGTTGTCTTGATTCGGAGCTTGTGGGATATCGCGATATTCGGTATGTGAACGTCCGGACACACCTGAGAGGGGACCCTTAAGCCACCAGCTCTGTGCCTATAGATGGGCACTCCCTCTTGCGGCGGCAAACCATCGCCCCTCATCCCGAGTCCCCACGGGTCTTGAATGAGCCTGTGGGTTAGGTGCGATTTCGGAACCGAAATTCTCATGTTTGGAGCTCGTAGCGCGTCCGTCTCGTTGCGGAACTGATGCCTCTGGCCGTCGACCCAGATCTCGGTTTTGGTTATTATAGTAACAAGGAGGTCGGTTAGGTATAGCGCTGGATGGTGTAGCCGCCGATTATCGTCAACGACACTCAAGTAAATGAGAAGCCACTGGCCGTGGACGTAGACAGTAGGGAACGTTAGCCTGGCCTGGACGGCCGACGCAGTGACAGCGCTCGACGAGGAATTGGACCCGAGGAACTTCTGCTCCTCCAGCCAGTACCGGTAGTATGGCTCTGGACCGTCGTGCGACGGCACGTATGTGAGGGAGGTCTCTGCTGTCACGCCCGAGCTGTTTGTGGCGGCCCAGTCTGGATACTGGACGCGTGCCTCGAGGCCATAGTCCACGTTCGCCCTGTGGCCCGTTTTTTGCCCATCGGATTCGGCTAGACTTGGTGGCAGGGGATCGCAGCCATATCCCTGGGGAAATAGGTCGCTCCCCTCGTCGTTGTCGGCGTCTTTTTCTAGCTGGCGGTCGCAGTGCGATGGGAAGACGAATTCAAAATGCCATTTATACTGGCCGGGATCAGCCCGGAACGGGAATGTGTACAACGTCATGCTTCGGTGGACCAGCCGAGTCGTGTTAACCTGAGGCTTGCTCCCAGCATGCGCTTGGTACTGCGTACGGGCATGGCCGGTGAAGGAGACGACGATTCTCGTGTCGGTCTCGATGCACGTGTTGGAGTCGACCAAGACATGCCCGGCAACCCTATCGCCGGCGACATAGCGGTAGTCGTGTTTGTTGTTCAGGACAATTTGCAGGCATTCGATCATTTTCGCGACGTTCAACCCAGTGTATATGCGTGCTTCTTGGGCATCTCAATGAGCACGCACTTGGACATAGCCCGGGAATAAAATATAAGCCTACATCTACGGACTCAACATTCAAGGGTGGCTGAGCCTCAAAAGGCGAACTGTGTCCAAGCAAACAAATGTTACATAGTCAAATGCAGCCTTGGCCATGTCGTTCTTGGCGCTGCAAAGTCAGAAGTGCTAAGCCCTTGCAAGATACGTATCATGAATACTGGGTAAATGACACTATGCGCAAGGGTCTAAAAATAGCATCAGCCATCACCAGTGCTCCTGGCCGGATAACGCGGCTTGCCGGGCGCGCCATACATCCGGAGTAGTACAGCGCCAAGCAATCATTACAGTACGTACCTAGTATTATTGACAGTTGCTAAGTTTATACTAAGTTCATACTTGGTATGGAGGCGCATCGGATCGATTTCCCAAAGAGGCTATCTCTTGGCGAGACATGATTCGCGATGTGAGGGAGAAGGGACAGGGTAGGGCTATCTAGAGAGGGTTAGGGCTATTCTCCGCCATTTCATTGACTTCAAGCTGCGAACAACAAGTGCAGGAAAAAAAGAAAACCACGAGCACTTCTGTTGCTGTTGATTTTTCACACTGCCAATGGGAACGCTCACAAATGCCGATGCGCGGATTCAACCATACTTCATAGCGCCTGCTGATTACAAATGCATCGCTTTCACGTCCTCTCGATTCTCTCGTAACCCTACTGCGACTATCCATCTACAACCAACTTGCACCTTCCACCAAGGCCCATTCCGACATGCCCTTTCAACGCAGATCGTGCGACGCATGCTTCGCTGGGAGGAGAAAGTGCGACCTCGCGTTTCCCACGTGCAGCCGATGCCAGAGGAACAGAAAAACATGCCACTATGTCTCTTCCCAGACCCCAGAATCTGGCGGCAGCAGCAGTCTTGAAAATCAGCTTGCTAACACCGCCGCGCCGGCCGCGCTTGGCAACTGGAATCGAGACATGGCTTTCAGCTCTGACTTTGACGACACCAGACTTATGGTGGAGCTCTTCAAGCCAAGTATTCCCAACATGCTGGGCGAGTTGGGCGAGCTGCAGCCTGTGTTCGGAAACACCCGGAGCTGGACATGGGTGATCGAGGAGCTCAAAACCTACCCTCGAGACTTTGCTCTCCGTGCAGAAAACGTGTTTATACACAAGAATCTGGTGCGGCATCCGGGCTCGGGGCCCCTAAGAGCTGCCTTTGGTGTTTGCGCCGCATGCATGTGTAGGACCGAAGCCAACGAGTTGATGATGTTTGACACGCTAAACGCCGAAATGTCCAAGCTGGCCAAGTCTGGTATGCGCAACAACTCCCTTGAAGAAAGCCTTTCGACCTTCCAGGCCATCGTGTTGTACCAAATCATACGGCTTCTCTACGGCGACAGTAAGCAGCGCACCCTGGCAGAGCGCCAGAAAAGCTACATCGCGGCGTGGGGACTGCAGCTTCTACAGCGCGTGGGCGACGAACTTCAAGACGCGCAACCAGCATGGGAAACCTGGCTGCTCACCGAGAGCGTTCGCCGAACAGTCCTGGTGGCCTTTATCGTCCACTCTGTCTACGCAATCTTCAAGCATGGCGTTTGTCCCGAGATGCCGACTTTGTCTGTCCTGCCACTCTCGTCCAAACAGGCGTTTTGGAGCTCGCAGACGGCCTATCTCAACCACTTCTCTGAAGATGAAACGATGAAATACCCCGAATTTACCTCGTTGTGGACGATGTCGGCTCCAAGAACGCTTGAGCCGTTTGAAAAAATGATTCTGGTCGCGTGCAAGGGAATAGAGCCGGTTGAGGCTTTTACACTGGGAAATGAAAGCCAATGAGAGCATGGCCTGGAAGCCGTTTATTTATTTTTTTTGACGCCCTCGGTACATGGAGTTTTAATCTAAATTAATTTAAGAATAATATATATTTATATTCCGTCTTTTCAAAAATTTGCGGTGTTCGAGTGTCTCTGGCCTGGGCCGGGGGTGCGGAGCACCGCAGCGACACTCGCAGACGAGGGTGAGGATCGCATGCATGATTAGTAACATGTCCGTATCTTCGCGAGCTGAGTATGGTATAGTTGTGGGTTTTATTTTAGTTATAAGAATCGTGATGGAACTGTGGCCCTGGAAAAATCGTGTTGGACAACTCTCCTGCCTCTGAAATGATCAGAAGAAAATTTGTCGCCCCGTTGCATCTGTTTCCAAGAAGGCAAGTATTTCGTTCTCTTGGATTGCAAGTGAATGCAAATTGCTAACTGCAATACACAGCTTATCTGGTATTCAAAAAGTGAATATGCCTGTGACCGAGCTCGTGTTCCCGTCGTACAAGCTGGACCCCCAATCCCTCGCAGGGTTGAAAGAGAAACAGGGCCAGATGTTCCAAGCCTTTTCCGGAGTCCCAGGTCTGGAGAAGACATACAGAGGTGTTATTTTGGAAGAGGATGGTGCTTCTGTTGATGCAGCGAGTATGAGAAACGTCCTTGTCTTGGGTAAGCTTTCTTTCTTTCCATTTCACCAAATGAACTCGAATATGCGGCTGAACATGGACATACCAGAATGGGACAAATCGGCATCATTTCACGACTTCTTTCCCAAATCAGTCAAATTCGAAGAGTTTGTCAAAACAATACAGCCGTTTGCTGCCTCACCGGCGATCCCAGAACTGTATGAAGCTGGAACACGATCTGTTGCATGCGCATCCTCCAAAATCACGCAGATAATCAAAGTGAAATCCAACGAGACCACTGAGCAGTCATGGAAACAGCTGGAAAATTTCGTCAGAAAGTCCTCCGCGGAAACCCCGAGCTTTTACTCTGCAAACGGAATCGAGAAAGACAAAGGAAGTTTTCTAGGCTTGGTTGGCTGGAAAGGATTGCAAGTATGTCCAGGCGACGAAGAAACAACAATACAACGCAGCACTGGCTAATACAAAGGCAGGAATATGAAACATTTGGAAAGTAAAAATCTTTCCTTGATCACATCAAAGCACTAAATAGGGACGAGAAGGTCCAAAACATTATTGCGGAGCTGTCCGATCTTCATTGATGTTATTAACTGGTAGAATGAAATGATGATGTCGCAACCCTCATGTAATCATACTGGAATGCTGAAATATGAATTATCCTGAAAAGTTTTGATAGAACATCAAAGAAACAAGCCTCACCTCGTTGTTTTTGTATACTAAGTGTGTACTAAGTGTATACTAATCATCCTCACTATATTAGTTGCCTGGGGTTTCTTTTGTATGAGCGGGATCGAGCGACGGGAAGCAGATAGGCCAGACAAGAACGACCAGGGCAGCCACTTCGCCGCAGATATGACCGTGATTGTGACTGTTGGCCTGGAGCCTTATGCACCTTTGCGCGGGGAGTCGTTGATGTCTGTGGCGTGGTCAAACAGGATGTGTTTGGGGTCTGTGTGAGGGCGATCCCCAATGCTACCAAGATCATCCAGGTCACACACCCCATTCCCGTGGTTAGAGAGATTTGCAGCGCACCTGCACTGACAGAGTCTATTTTCTCATTCTTCTTGCGAAATGCCTGGTGACACTCTAATTCTGCACTAGTGTTTATGGTTTTCTCCTGCCACTTTTCATAGTATGTATTTTCAACACCTGAACATCAAACAGCGGAATGCCGATGTATCAGGAATCGGTTCGGACCATGTAACCTGGATCATTGCAGCCAATCACTTGCGCCAACACGTGCTGTCGGAAATTAAAATGGAGCCTAATCCATCAATGGAACGTCAAAAAGTACGTGAAACCCCGGATTCACCTACTCCCCCGCCATAACAAGTAAGGCCACCCTAGAAACTAGCTTATACATTCAGATATAACGTAATCCACCACCACATCCATCGAGTGCCTTTCTGTGTAAATCGTCTTTCGGAAGGCACTCAGTATATCATTACAAACCTGTAAGAAGCCTGCTTGTATCACTATTCACACTCGCTAGTAAATCTCACCCCGTAGAAAGCTCTCCCCATGATGGTTGCATGGCCCGAAGTCAGCCCGAAGTCTGGCATGGGACGTGTTTTGTTCTGCTTACACCTGCATTAGTGGATGAAGATCCTCCACGAGCAAAAGACAATGGATCCACTTTCATTGCAACGAATTCATTCGGACCATGGTGGCGCGGCCGCCTGATTGTTTGATAAAGAGGCTTAAGTAGACCACACCGCTCATGGGCTTTTCTTTTCCCTTTCCTTTTCCCCTCTCTCTGTGTGTGCATGTGACTGCATAAACGCGTTACTGATCTAACGACTCATAAATAAAGCAGTAAGTACACAGGAAAAACTTCATCTTCAACCACCCTGCTGATAACAGACAGATACACGATGGGTATTCTCAGAACAGCTGCCGCTGTCTCCTGCGGCATACCGACCATTCTGGCTACCGTGCCGTCGATTCCGGGATATACCCTCACATGGAGTGATGACTTTACTGGCGCTAAAGGCAGTGCTCCTTCGTCCAGCTCCTGGAATTTTGATACCGGCACTTCCTACCCAGGTGCTGCTGCAAACTGGGGGACGGGGGAGATAGAATCATATACCAGCGACTCCAGCAACATTGCTTTGACTGGGAACGGATCACTTGCAATCACACCGGTCCTGAGTGGGGGATCATGGACATCGGCGCGGATTGAGAGCGTTCCAATGAACTTTTCGGCGGAATCAGGATCGAAGATGATCATACAGGCTAGTGTTATGATGCCTTCCATCACTGGTGACCAAGCCGTTGGTTATTGGCCAGCTTTCTGGGCACTGGGCTCCGCGTTCCGTGGCAATTATTGGAACTGGCCCGGCGTTGGCGAGTTCGACATCATGGAGAATGTGAACGGTCTTGACTGGGTCTCAGGGACCTTACACTGTGGTGTGGACCCCGGTGGGCCTTGCAACGAGACAGATGGACTCACAGGACAAACCCCCTGCCCAGGCTCTGCATGCCAAGGCAACTACCACACTTACAGCATTACGGTGGATCGCTCGGTCTCTCCCGAGACACTGACATGGGCTGTTGATGGCCAGTCTTACCACTCGGTGTCGGAAACCGACGTGGGAAATGCTACTACCTGGAGTAGTGCAGTGGATGACACAAAATTTATCCTGTTCAACGTTGCTATCGGGGGCTCCTATCCAGACAAAGTATATAAGGCTACAACTCCGATTTCTGCGACTGCCGGTGGCTACTCGATGTATGTCGATTACGTTGCCGTTTACAACGCTTCTTAGTATTTGTCCAGGGCAACAACTGCGAATGAATGGAAATTATTGGGTGTGGTGTGGTGTGAATTTGGTTCACTTTTTCCTTCAAGTGTCCGATCACTTCTGTTTACATACTATAGGAGACCCTCTGTCTAGAGTCCAGTCTTTCGTAAGACTTCTACACTTGTTTGTTGGTGTACATTTGACCCAAGTGGACGAAGTCTCTTGGAGCCTTGTTTTGAATCTTGTTTTGTTTTATAAAAAGCTTCATCTGGAAACCTAGTCATTGGCCAAAAGTATGAGAACTTAGCTGGGGGATCGCAGCTGCAAAAGGTTAGAAGACGGACGCGAGGAATGATGTTCATACTGGCTGTCAGGGGATGTGCTCAGATTCTGCTCTGCTTGTTTCTTACGAATCTAAAGGACAGGATGACGGTCGACATATGCAGAAATGGCAAGGCAATAAAATCGAATACACAAATTTGTTATCATAATTATAAATTCCTTGACTAGAGTGATTAACCCATGATAAATACTCATTATTAAAAGTTTGCTTAGAATCTTTAGAATGTATTTTTGATGATCGCAACATTTGAACCATTGACAGTTCAACTAATTTTTGCGCTTTCAAACGTCCAGCTGTTGACATGGGACTGAATAATATGCCACGAAAACAAACATCATTTTTTACAAATATTATATAAACGCGTTTATTAGTGCCAAGGTGAACGTTTTTAGAGATTATATTAAGAAAACAATAGTACATATAGGGATACATCAATTGATAAGGGCAGGTAACGATCCATATAGTATGATGGATTTACACTATAATATACTAGAATGGCAACCTTGTAAAATAATTTAGCTTGGTTCTAAGTCTTCGGGGAGCAGTTTTTAAATTTTGCTTTTGTCTTTGTCTCCTGTTGCTTGCCTCCTGTTATTATTCTTTCTTGTTGTTTATCTCTTGTCTGTCGTTTGTTGTTTCAAATGTTGTCCTTTGTTATTTGCCTTTACCTTTTCTATGTCTTTGATTGTCTTGGAAAGAATTATTTGATCGTATCTACTCTCTGGGAATTGATATTCGACTGCTCGGCACCTTTTGGTTGATGGAATCCTATCCTTAAGAAGGGGCTGTCTTGAAGATAGGACAAATGCATCTTCTGGCCTGCCTCAAGGGAAAGGTCAACGTCTTTTACTCCACGCGGACGCATTGAATCCTCATAGGACGTGATTGCTGATTCAAGAGACGACTTTCCAGTCGAAATTACCTCGATAGCGCCGTAAAGTTCTCTCGCATCTTGCATAGCGTTATTCAAACCCTGACCGCGATCTGTTTAAGAAAAAAAAAATAAGTTTATTCATCCTGACATGGAACGAAAAGACTGAGAAAAAGAACTCACGGGGTAGCATGGAATGAGCTGCATCTCCGGCTAGAGTCACTCGCCCACCCCTGTTATCCCATTTTATCGGCGCCCACTGCCGCGATTGATCTATTGAGAGGACAATATCGTCGCTTAATGCCAGGGCCGCAGTTCTGAATGGCTCACAAAGTTTTGAACAGCGGTCTTTGAGAAACTCGATCCTTTTTTTGGGATCTTCGAGTTCGTTGATTCGCGGTGCTCCCCACCAAGAATGCTGGATTTGGAACTTCCATTCTTCTGGATTCTCAAGATTGGAGCAATCGAGTGCTACTCCGTAATTAGCCACCTTGTACCTTTTCTTTTTTCTCCGAAAGTGAGGATAGAACAGATCGTACCCGCCAAAAGGAAGATTCCGTGGATGTGTGGATCATACCCCAACTTTCCAATGGGATGGTACTTGCGCAACACCCGGGCTTGACTAGCAGAGTAGCCGCCCACAGCGTGGTTTATCATGACCAAGTCAATATCAGCAGGCTTTGCAAGCTCCGCACCGACGAGATATTGGCGTACTTTGGAGTGAGGGCCATCACATCCGACAAGGAGATCACCGGAATATTGAGTCCCGTCTGAGAATGACGCCACTACTCCGGTTTCAGTAGTAGTAATGTCGACCAGTTTCTTCCCAAACTGAATGTACAATAATCTAGAATAAGAAAAAACACTAGACGAGTTAGGCACTCGGGAACAACATGCTTACTTGGATGGTGACCTGTTCTCCTCCAGAAAGCAATTTCCTTAGTTTCCCCCTTGACACACGCACCAAACCAGGCATATGTATCTCTGCAATGACTTCTCCTGTTTCTCCATTTATGTGAGGAAAAGGAAGGTCCTCCTTGAAATGTGGATCGACGAGGGCTTCATCAAAACGAGAGTGCAATCTTTCCGGAAGGAGTTTGAACAGATGCTCTTTCCCCCAATGAAGTTGCATTCCTGTACAAGACCAATCAAGTGCGCATGAAACCGTTAGAACCCATCCCGCAAAGGACGTAGGGTAGAAGCGATCAAGGGAGAGGGGTCTAGTACTGACCCCAGTCTCGAGCCTTGTTTAGAAACGTATACTCAGAATCTCGTTCAAATATGGTGTAATCTACATTTCCCTTTTGAACCATGTTATTTAGGTCCCTTTACTGGCCACGATAACTGAACACTTACTTTGTGCAAACCGTGTGCAAGGGCAAGCCCCGTTGTGCCTTGACATGGTAGTTAGTAATAGGGGCTCGGCCGCAAAATGAAAGATAACGGACCCGCGCCTATAATCAAAACCTTCATTTTCCTCTTATACTCTCTGACCGAAAGCTTGGTAAAGTCTACAGAGGACGTTGAGATTGAAATCAGGACAAGAGCGAGATTGTTCGGCGGGGAAATCTTCGACCCGGCAGCTGATGTAACCTGCATGCATGTAATAATATGCGCGATTGCTAAAACATTTGACTGGTCACACACGCTATCGCGGCACATGATGTTTATCTGGCATAATCTCGCTCTGTTCCGCAGCATGCGTTGCGCAACTTGCGCCACGCCCCGAGAACAAACACGGTGAAATAGAGACCATAAAACGAAGTGCGATTCTGATGAATGCGTGAGCGTTGCGCCTATCTGAGACGAATAGACCGATGATTTCTGGCGTTGACATGCCGCTTCCAGGCAGCCGCAGTCAGGCTCGACATGTGGCCAGCATAGGCCTCGAGAGCCAACACTGAACTAGAAGAGATCCCGCTGGGGTGGCCTTCTCCTTCTCCCTGGAGGCTTTCCATTGTCTGTGGGAACAATGCAACTAAAGCTGCCATGGTATTAAACTCCTGTAAGGCCAAAATCGACGAACTGTTTATGTATGAACGAACTTAAACTGTTCAAGACTACTCTGATGGCACGCACAAAAAATTGACAGGGTTTATTGGCGGCTGCTTAAAACGGATTTGAATATAACTTATGTCGAATGTTGGAAGGGCCACTGAACATTCAAAGTCGATTAGAGCTTATATAGACAGTTTCTACATTGATTGTTTGAATCGAGTTAAGACAGTAAAGAGTGAAGTTTACCAGCCGTTGTCAATCTCGCCTAAGATACAGACAAAGATTGCAATCAGGAACAACAAACGGAAGAACAGAGGCTGCTAATCAATAAGGTGGGCTATGTGCAAGGGATATACGCTTAATTAGTTTTTATATTTTAATAACACTAGAACTTTACATCAATTTGATAAATACTAATGTCTTTGGAATGGCTTTGCGTGCCAACTTTTGTTACACCCGCCTCGACGGAGAGGACGAAGTAGATTTTCCAACTGAAGATCTTGACCACTTTGTTGTATGGCAACAAGTCTCAATTTTCGTAAAATCTCTTTGAAATTGTTTTATAATATAATTTGCAGTCCTTTGTGGACATCTAATAAGGAGGCTGGGGCCGTGACAGTAGGGCAGGGCACAAGCTTCTCGATCGTCAATTAATCTGACTAGGACCATGTCGCCGTGTTGCTAATACGGCCTATGCCATGCAAACTTCAGGTGCCATGAGTGGAGAGCGATTATGATTCAGACATATTATAGTCATCAACAATGTCTGGAGATGAGTCACAGCTATCCGTTCGTATTTCTTGGTGTACAACTTCTTCAGTTTTCATAACCATCTACGTTATTGAATCTTTAAATCAAACAACTCCTTTTTATTTATTTATTTTTAATCAAGAAAATGAACTACCTCGGTCTAATCATTGCTGTCCTTGGGGGACTACAAGTGGTTCATGGTATTTCTTCTATTCGTCCGATAGTATGCTGCACAAGAGGTAACAGTTGAAAACCAGCAATCACCGTATCTTCTCCCACCGAAGGCCAGAAAATCGACATGAAGCAGGGCTTGACAGTCTCTTGGTCTCTAGATAACGACGACAACAAGTCGGCAAATGTCACAATCGATCTGTTTATTGGCGAGGAGTTTTACTTGCTCCTAACCCCCCAGGCTGGAGTCCCTGTCAATGATCTGAAGTATACTTACCAGTACACATCGCCAAATTATATCAACGCACAAGATAAATATATTGTCCGAATCCTCGACGGATCTGGCAAAGAAGCCTCGTCAGACGTCTTTTCCATATTCGACACAGATGATTTTGTCCAGGCAATGCCAACCACGAAGATAACCATTACCACGATCCGAAACGGAACTTCATCACCCTCGATTTCGCCGTCTCTGTCAGTGCCTATAACATCCGGAGCAATGACCCAGATGCCAACATCAACCCCGACACCGACAGCTTCTCAGAACGGAGGTAGACACGGATATGGAGAGAGTGACGCTGGCCTTTCCATGGGAATTGTTGCTGGTCTAATTAATTTGCTTGTTTTGGGATTTGCGGGTTAGGCCCGATTATCCCTTCGGCTTGGGTTTATTTGATACTCTATGTTCGCTTGTGGCTGATGGCTTAATTTGACAATAGACTTGAATTTGATCACTATCTCTTTAAAACTTAACATTCTTCATTAAGCCTTGTAGCGGCTATTCGATCCGGTGCTATTATAATTCAGTGCGAATTCTCACTTCAATAACCCGCGCATCCAACCTCTGTCTGTCTCTTTCCTTTCCTTGTGCGCCATTCTCTCTGCCATCATTTTCATCTTCTTGGTATACATATCGACAAAAGCAGCATCCCTTGCCTCTAGTGAGCGTTTATCGAGCAACCCTCTTCCGCCATCTGACAAGGTATCCTTGTCCTGCACACCGTCGTAGCCTGTTAAGCTTTCATCGATGCCGAGGACTTGTTCCATGGCCCGGCATTTGTGTAGAAGCCAACGATTATGGTCCAGGCCATCTCTCCAAGTTGGTGGTAGACCGCTATTCCCAATCCAAGCCCCCAGTACGGCACCGGCAATACAGGCGTTAGTATCTGCATCCCCGCCTTGCATTATCAGAGCCGTGATTAACTCTTCGAAGATATTTGTTCCAGGTTGAGTATATTGCTCATCAGTGTGTTGAGAATTAGAATGGCGAATTGCTAAACGCAAACACAGAATGCAGCCCCCCAAAGCTTTATACACATAGCCAATCTCTCTGGCACTATCAAGTTGCAGCTCTTCGAAACTCGAAGCATTCACGTATTTGTCAAATTCGATACGGTCCAATGCCGGCTCTGCAAGTAGGACGTCCGCAGGAAATTTCCCTGACCCATTTTGTGCTTTATCGAAAGATCTTCCATTTTGCTGCCACTTTGCCACAAATGTAAAAGCAGCTTCGAGAATTCGGTCAATGTCATCTTCAGACGTATCTTCGCCTCGTAGGATTCCTCGAATCAAGCCCGTGTGAACGCAGCACGCAACCACGCACCGTGGATCTGCATGCGTGACGACACTGAAATCGATGGCTATTTGGAATGTTTCCTCCAACGATTTTCCTATACATATAACACCAAGTGGATGTGCGCGCATCAGCGAGCCATTTGGTGCGATATTGTGCCCACGCGAGGACCATACTTTATAGGCTACTAGCTCCGGGTTTTCTGAATAATTTTTGTCGCAAACAACCTGGTTGCGAGTGAAGTCAGCCAAGGTCTTTACTTTCAGTTCTGCTAACCCAGACTTATCCCAACATACCCGACCCACAGTGGCACCAAGGCCAAGTGGAAGCCTATCCAAACATCGCAGACCTTGCTCGACCCATATTTTAAGGCGAGCCGCAAAGTCTCGCGGCGAGATTACGGTTCCATTAGAGTGCAGGAACGACAAAATGATCAATAGGGCATGGTCGGTATCATCCGTCCAAGAGCGGGGTGTAAATTTATCTGCTCCATGTCAGAACAATTCTCTTTTTGACGGGGAAAGGCACTATACTGCGATGCCCGTCAGGATAAAACTCGGTTGTTGGCGTGGTTAGTTGGAAACGGGCCTCAGGATATGCGCCGTAAGCGTGGGTTGAAAGGTCTTTCGACAGAAATTCTGCAACTGTCAGAACTTCTCTTCGAGGAAACACGAAATATTTTGATTTACCCGTATACAGCCCAATTGCATCACCTAAAGCCGATCCAAAAATTGTACCGCGTACCTTATCGACGACGGTGGACTTGACAAATGGGTGCAGCGACAAAAAGGTCAGATCCGCCATTCTTGTTGAGAAGGTTGTCAGGTCTAACTCAGCTTCTCATGACTATGAGAAAAAGGCCTCCCTCTTCACTCAGAGATGCGTTGGATAATTAAATATAGCCTCGTCCAGATTCCAGCCAAACATGCTCATCAAAGCTCATATTCCTGCAACGGCAATTGGTCAGAATACGAGAAAGGTGGAACAGCACGTCCATGGTGAGCTGAAGCGTCCGTGACGCACCATTTGGGGCGTCATTCTAGACTCTTCAGCTATTCATTAGCCAGAATGTGAACGAGTTCAAACCGAGCAAGTTGGCCCAGTTGTCGCCGTATATTGCGCCAGGCCGGGATAGCTCTAGTTCGTCCCGGAATGACCCCCATCTTATTCACTTGTCACTTCACAACCCTGGCTCCAACGTTGATCGTCAGCTTGAATACCAAGGGACCCAGACAGAGACACCTCAAAGCTACACAGCAATGGATCTCGCGACTGAAATATCCTAGGTCTTCCACAAGCAAAATATGGGCGGGTGAAAGTAATGTGCACGGCCAGTCTACTGAGAGTATTGCCAAAAAGTCTCCCCGCTGTTGTAACTGCTCTCGTCGGGATGAGCTATGCTCCTTCTAGCAGGGAATTCGAGACCAAGACGAGATAGAGGAAATACTTGGATTCGACGGCTATCTATCCAGCAGCGTTGGTCCAACTGTGAGCAAGTGGCATCCGTCCATGTTCTCGGGTCAGACCAGACCCGAACGTGAACTGATCTCCCACCTTACTACTTCATGCGCGCCGTCACTAGCTCTGGCATCCGATGCGCGGTTCACTTGGGAATGCGAAGTCCCCCTCGTACAAAGTGAAAATCAATTTTGAACCAAGCTGTTTTAGCTGGTAATTGCGTTGCATTGTTTGGGTCTTCGGTAATCATTGCATGTTCCAATTGAAGCTGTCTGCCGATGCCGCGGAAAAGGAACGGTTGAACACGATTAGCAGGTGGCGGGCTTTGATGTAATTACTGCGCCGAGGGCGACATGGAAATTGACTGCTTTCCTGGGGCCGTGGTTATTACAAATTCGTCTTGGAACTCTTTTTGCGCGCGGCTGTGATTTGACGAGCAAGGGCATTTAGGAGTCAACCTTGAGCTGGTATTTTCTCGTTTAGATGCTCTACCCCAATAATATCAGAGTTGAAAAGAGTAAAGCTGACTGTTCGAAAGCGCTCGATGCATTAAAATATTGGTACGCCTTCATGGGCCGTCAATTAACAATTTGGCTCCATGTTGTGTGGCCAGCCGCTGTTACGGATGACTTTTTGTGGCTGCTAAAAAGCAAGGATCCTGTGGCGCTGGCAATTTTTATTTCTGGGCATTGGGAACGACCAGAGTGTCGCAGAAATGGTTCATAGATGGTTGGGCTGAAGCCACCTTGACATCAGTGGTGCATTCTCTCGATCCAGAATGTAGGGAGTTAATTCAGTGGGTGCTGAAACCCGGCCTTGATATCTGTCTACAAAGAGAGCTGTTGCGGTAATTTAGCATCCGCAACTCAATGGACTGTCGATCCCGTGACAACAATATTTTTTGGCTAGACATATATGGAGTATGAATTGTTTGGATGGTATTGATGTAGTGTGAACGATCCAGATTAAAATTAAATAGAAATATTCCCCAAATAGACATTGAATGGAATGTGGAAGTTTGCCCGTCTCGAAGGGTCGATCCGTTCTATGTACCCCTAGGACAAGGAATAATGCTAGCCTCTAAAATATATACACATTAAAGCCATTGCCTGAAATACCAGCTGCCAGTCCTATATGGAGTGCTCCGTAGTCAGATTCCAACATGTATGGCATCGATGTCAAATTTGAATTTTGAATTTGTCCATCGGTGAACACTTGGCACTGAGGCACTGACAATTTTCAAGCAATGATGACAGGAACCGTTAAACTTTAAACAAGTCTTCTAAGTTCTAGAATTTATTATTAAGATGTAAGCTAGTCATAACAAGAATGCAAGTCGAAGATGGGGGATCCCTATGAAACAGTTAATTGGTCAGTATTTACGCGGATGTCACCCATAAGAGGGTACTACTCTGTACAAGGTATAAACCATGAACCGCCAAACCATAAATCGCCGAAACATATTACGCAGCCTGTAGGGCAGAGCCGGCGGGTATGATGAAGAAGCGGCCTTTTGCACACTTGTTGCCGAAATTATTATGATAAGAATAAACGGAAAACTTTACCGAGTTCTGACTTGGTATTATTTTGTGACTCCCGAGGAATTTGTCAGTGTTGATTGTTGATTGGTGATTATTTTCTAGTTTGATCGACTGCTCAATCCTCGCAGCAAGATTGGCCCCCTTACGCGCCACATGGCGTTTAAGTGTGAACTAGCGATGTCATTGTTTAATAGTTCGTGTTATTACCGGCCCAGCCAAGGCCGGCCGTTCCTTGAGCAGCCCCATGTAAGGAAATGTAAGAACCTACTGCATGCCCACATGTGTCCGTGTACTCCTCAGTGCTAGCAGAACATGCTATGCTATAGAGGCCACCCATAGGATGGGTGATTTTTCTAGACATGTGAAGCACTGAGGCTAACGGAAAGTCATGTGACTCGCGGGAGGACCGGAAGTAAGCTTGTTTTAAAATGTGGGTAATGTAATTTCTGGCTGGACGAATGAGGGAGTCCTAATGATCGAGAGTTTTGTTGGTGGACCAATAATGGCAGCCGGAAGGTGTTGGTTCCCGCATTTGTACCGCTTCTAGGTGGGGCTAATGGGCCCCTCCCGCCAACAACCCGCTTGTCTCTCCAATCACACAGCCCACACCCATCAGGGGCGCATGCTGTCGCAGCAAACCAGAACCGGCATCATGGAACATCCAACAGCGTCAAAAGGCGCTACGGAGTACATTATTCTCTTCAAGCCTTAAATGGTCTCACACAATGCTGATCAATATTGATTAGTACACATTGGGTAATTTGGATGTCATCTCCCATATCCACAACCCAAGAGCTGAAGGCTGAAGTGTCAGAGCCTGGGGCTCGTGCTCTGTCCGAGTTGTTGGAGAGTCTTGCTCGGGCGTGGGGGCCTTTTTGTTGCAAATAATTGCGCCCCGGCTTCGCAAACCCGCTTTTACGCGCTTCGAAGAGAAGGTCCGTCTGTTCCGTACGCACATAGCGATCAACATCCTCTATTCATCCTTTGCAATCGTCGCTTTTCGTTCGTGCATCCGTATAGCGTCTTCACGATTCAACAGCAAGTGAACGTCCACTACAACTATGGTCCGCCTAAACAAGCTCCTGACGGCCACAACGCTCCTCGCCTGTTCGGCTACGTCGCTGGCGGATAATCGGACATGTTACTACCCTGACCATTCTATCGCCCACGATGACGTCCCCTGCGGCGATGGCGAGCATGTCGCCTGCTGTGGCAGCGGCGCTATCTGTCTTTCGACCGGTCTCTGCATGAACATCGATCAGCAGCCCTATGCTCTGTCCAGACTGTCATGTACTGATGAGAGCTGGGGATCTTCTTGCCCCAATTATTGTCTGCAAGGTAGGTGTTGCACAAGAGGAGTAAGCAATATCCAGCACTGACAAGACCTGATAACAGAGGCGAGCTACAATTCCAGCTGGATTTCAATCGTACTCTTAACATACCTCGACAATGTCGCTAAATATTGTTGCAACAATATTATCGTTTCAGACGGCCAACCCGCCTGCTTGAATGACCTGGCTCCCTTTAGAATGCCCAATGCCAACATCGTCGAAAACACCAACCTCTTGGCTGGCTACGTCAAGGCCAATTCTACTTCCTCGTCTACAAACAGCACGGACGCATCGGATTCAGCATGCAATGCTACCACTGCGTCCCCATCATCTGCAAATTCCACCACAAGCAGTGGGAGCAACCATGATGCCGCCATCGGAGCCGGCGTAGGAGTTCCTCTTGGCGTCATCGCACTTGCGTCAATCGCGTGGGCACTATGGGAGCGACGGAAATTGCATCGCATCAGCGCTGCCCAACATACTGCCATTGCCGCCGCGTCTGCCCAAGTGCCTCAAAAACAGGAGACCTGGAATAACACCAATCAAGTGCAACCGCCCGCGGCACAATACGCCGCCCCAGCGGACTCGCAGTATAACGGTTACAGCAACAACGATGTGCCTGTGAGCGGGTATCAACAGCCTATAGTGCGCAACGGGCAGAGTGCCTTTTCAGAGATGGCCTCCTCTGGTCCGGTTGAGCTGGAGGGTGCACGCAAGCCTTAAGTTTTACCTTATATTTGGTAAGGTTATAAAAAATTGTGAGAAGTTCACCTATTTTATCAAATTTTTTAATATATGTACCTATAAGTGGACACGCGTTTCAGAATAAGATATTCATTTGCATCAACTATATCTGCGCGGGTGTTGGTAGGAATGGGTTACTGTATGCATAACACAACTTTTCATTCATAATCAAAATTACTGCAAATTTGCGAATATTTCTTTACGTGTGCTAGTCCTAATGATAAGTGAAAACAGCCGATAATTGACGCGGAACGTTTCAATGTTGAAGGGAATCAACAACACAGGGCTTCGAGTCTAACAAATCCGAAAACTTTTTCTAGCTGTAAAGAGTTCTTTTGCAAGATGCCGTAAGTTACATTATTATTTCACTATCAAGTGACGCGAAAATTTTAGAAACATGCCAACTGCCTTATTTTTCCTCTCCACTTTTTTCCGTGCGGTGGGATAAAAGACTTTGCATGACTAGTCAGATGCTCTATCAAACGAGAATAATCATCTCCTTTCTCACCACATCCTACAACAGGGCAGAAATGAAGTTCTCCAAAGGTGGCCTCTTCGCCGGTAGCTGGATCCAGCCACGATGCTAGCACAAGATCGCTGGATCGAATCGATGTGTTTTGGGACACGCTGGTCTCCGCGTCGTCTGAACGACGGTAGAACTGGGCAACTACTCCAAGGTTCTGGTCCTGAAACTTTTCTTCGATCGAATTCGCATGAACGAGCGTCTGGGTTCCGAATTGCAAACTGCGAGGATTCTTTTGACAATGGATCAGCTTTCTGTCTCTCGGACACAGGACAATATGCACATCTGGGCGTCGATTATCCTCTAAAAACTGAACCTTGATTCCTTGTGCGGCATATCGAATGGGACACTTTTCAAACGAAAGATCAATTGGTAGATCCTTTGGGAATTCGTAGAATCGAGCAAGGGTGACGGGATAACCGAACAAGGCCGTGAGGAACTCCTCTATATCACTAGGCGTGAATTTGCGGGCAAGACGATATTTTTGGGAAGGCAATTGCTCAAGCGAATCGACAAGCCATTCCCCCTTTGGGAGTTCCCAAAGATCAACACTGATTTGACAGCTGGTTTCATGCACAATCCCTTGCAAATATAGTTTTCCCAACTTGATATCTAGGTCAATAGATAAACGTTTTGTAGCGGAGAGATCGTCCAGAACCTTTTCATCTCGGAGGTCGACCAGGCACCAGTCTCCATCCATAGCCAGGCGAGTAGATTCTATCTCCCACGGCTGGTTGGCAGGCAGCTTCCACCCTAAGCAATGTCGAACGGGAAATATCTGGATCTGCTTTGTTATGAAGGGCTGCTGATGCTTTTCGAAGCTTTTTTGGTACTGCGCATTTTGCTCTTGATCGTCTACAAAAAAATGTTGGAGAAATGAAACCAGCGTATCGACGTCATTTTGAGACGACATGCCACCAAGACTGGCACGGACAATGCCAATTGGCTTTCCACCACGGACTTTGAACGGTTCTCCGCAGCGAAAGCCTTCACAGTAATTGCGACGCATCTCCCAGCTGGCAAGATGCAGATGTCCCGCAATTCCTCCTGGGTTACACACACCACCTGTGCGAATCTGGATGTTGCACGCACTGGCAAGTACCCCCACGTGGTCATAGTGTACAATGGCGCCGTTTGCCATGCGGATGTTGAAAGCAATCGTTGGACCTTGGGTAATACTATCACCGTACGTGCTGTTCGAATCCTGGTATATCTCACACACCAATTGGCCATTCGAATGCCGTAGTCGTGACATGTCTTTATATAAATTGAGTGCTAACTGCGAACTGTGCTTGGATATGGCATCCATTGAGCGGAACAAGCGCTTATGCAGTGTAATTGCTAAATCGAGCATTATAAGACTATGAAATGGCAAAGTGCCATCTTCGAGGACTTCATGCATGCTTTCATTTTTTGGGGCATGAAAATGGTCGTATGCAAGTACCATGTCTACAGTACCGCCTCCGAAGTACTGCCGAGACTTGAGGATAGCACTTGAGCTTTTCCGAACAATTAATGCCCCAAGGTCAGGCATGCCAAAAATCTTGTAAAAACTTAAGCTAATAAAGTCGGGAGCCGCATCTGGATCGGAAAGATCTAACTGGGCGGAAGAGCAATATGCAGCGGCATCGAGAAGGGTATATACTTCTCTGGAGCGAGCTACCTCACGGATACGGCTGGCCCAGTGCATTGGCGTTCGATGCCCATTCATGTTGGACTGTGCCGGGTATCCGATCAGTTTCGGAGGGCTACTATTCTTTGCCCGTGGATGCATTCCATTACCGTTAACTGGTATGAGTGAGGCGTCTTCTTTCTGCGAGTCGACCCATTTCCCCAACTCATAATCAGAGTTGAAGCAGTGAAACCCACCACTGGCAATTTCTCTAAGGCCGACCATGCTAGTATGGGAATCCCGATGATACCCGTACCAGAAACTCTTTTCTTGAAAACAGGATCCCACCAATTTTATTGCCGCAGTCGCATTGGCAACGAAAATGATATCAAAATGTTCGGGATCTGCATGGAAGAACTGCAAAGCTTGACTGCGTGCTCGGTCGACATATTCTGTTGCAAGTATAGAAGACGCAGAATGTGAGTGGGGATTTCCAAATAGACCGGACTTCCATAACCGTGCTGTCTCATCAACTAGCGATTTGGCGTATGGAGTAGTTCCTCCATAGTCAAGATAACTTGTTTCTGGCCAAGTTAGTTGCCTGGTTGTTAGTTGTAACTAATGAAGGCTGGCGTACTGTTCAGGTGTGAATACTCCTTCCTGCGGATTTTATCAACATTGTACATGGTTCAGTGAGTATATAATGAAAGTATAATTGACGACACCGTTAGAAAGACCACTCAATACTACCAGACACGACCGTGATTGCAGAATGGAGCAAGCTGGGAAACCAAAAGGTATTATCCTTAGACTTCGGGGTCTATGCAAGGTGAGTTTGGCCTATGTAGAACATTGAAATATTTTCAAAATGTATCAGAAACAAGGAAATATGTTGAGACGGAGCGTACAAGGGTGATCGCTGTGAATATATTTTGAATTCGCCGATACGAAGAAAGGGTAAAACCGGATAGATATACGCAGGTTATTCGTGTGTTCTAGTTTTGATTATGAACACCGACTGGGGAAAAGCCTCGCAATCTGTCTGCTTAGTAAATTTACAGGTTTTTCCAACTCTGAATCGTCTCCCCTACTGGGCCGGAAAGCGTAGTTCCGCCTGTCCGTTTACTGGATTTCTCGCCTCCGGCTAGCTGAATTATTTAGCTGTCTATGCGCCAGGACCCTTCGCTTATAGTCCTTGTACTACCATGGACCCGTGGCAGACATTCATGTGAAGACTGGCTTGCTGTTCCTGGCATGAATAATTGGTGACTTGAATCCCCAATACGTGAAACAGGTTGGAATAGCTTCGGCAAAATATGCCCACCTTCTGATGATATTAGCAGCTTGACGATAGGGTATAAGAAAATGGTTTTTGCTTGAACCTAGCTTGTCGGATTGGATTTTATTGTTGATCGATTCGTTCATGTCTCGCTAACCTGATCTTTCGATCGATCGCCACCCAAAACATGTCAGTAAAAAAATGTGGGTTCTTATTGTTCCGCCCTATGAATTTTCCACTTAATTTTCCTAGTGTTATTACAAGACTATACTTTCTAGAAGTCTCACAAATAATACAAATAATCGGCGTGGTCACGAGGGTTGTACCTAATCCAAACCACAGGCAAAGTCTAGTATTTTTTTTTAACTATTTAGTTCCGCTCAAGTTCTGGTGGTACCTCTTCTAATCCATAAAATGTATGGATGCTTGCGTAAATCGCTTTCAGCGACATAAACCGAATCCTAAATCCTAAAGGCACCTTAACTGAATAATAATTATTCCTATTGTTATTTGGAATAATGTTGGCGAACATGTGCTGACAAACAGCATTTGCTGTGATTTCTTACATTGACTTGCGTCATGGTGCTGTTTAGTTCCTTTAAGAGTTTGGTTCATGCACGAACTTCGTGGTCTCAGATTCTCAAAATTCATAGCAGCCAACGAAATAAACCAATATTGGACTGCTGCATATTTCTAACCCGATATGGCAGAATGACGAAGATACCGTTGAAATACACAGCTTTCGGGCCCAAGTACCAGGCTGTACAGTGGTATGGTCCAATTGAACAATGAATAATGTTGCTCACGTGAAGTGGTGGCGCAGCTAGTAGGGAGTTTGTGCCCAATGTTGGCACTGACCGATTCAGCTGACTCTGGACAATATAGTTGCATAATATAGCGCCGCATTGAGGGCGATAAAAGAATCGACTTCGCCTACTCGCTATCGCACAGTTAGCCCTAGGCGAAACATACCTATAGTCGCGATCCACTAATAACAGATAGCCTAGCACAACACGTCGCGAGATCTCGCTCTTGATATACCCTTGTGGAATCCACAAAGTAGATCTATGGCCTTGTCAGCAAGTATGTGCAATTGCTAATACTAAAGGTTGTTGTTATCCGAATATTTTATTTAATTTTCGTACATAGAAAAAGTAGTCAACCAGTTTTCTTGTGGTGCAATTTAAAGTTCCATTATGTACAGAGGACTCTCCGTGAGGTAGGAGCCTACTTTGTAGAACCGGCCCCGTGGACGGAATTGCTAGCAAGTTGACAAAAATAGAATTTCTGAATCATTTTTACCCAACTTCAATAAAACACAAAGCACTTAAATGGTGCGAGCCCTGTTGTTTGGACTCCGCAGGACAGACTTGGCACTTCTGCACGCTATCGATGCAAGGCTGAGTTGCTGTCCACCCTCGTTGAACATGTCAACCATTTCATATCTGAGGCGAGGCGACCAGTTGGCCTTCCTGTTTCCAAGTGATTACTTATGGCGAAACCAGCTGTCGTTACCTATTCCTACTATAAGTGTTTCGTTTGTGTGGACTCTCGGCCAAGTTGCGCGTTGATTGGTATTAGTATGGAATAAAATGCGAAATCAGAGAAAGTTCGGCTGGACAGAACTAATGACTACAATCAGGAGCTTATATAGGCAATGCAATTTTGATGTTCTCCCTTCCTCTCCAAAACAGTATTACAATACTAATATGTCAGTTGATTCATCTATTCATGTGCCATCCCAATTAAGCATACGTGCATCCAAGCAAGCTTATTGGTGCCCGCTGGTATAGGACCCACAAATTTCCGAGGCTCCGCTGCTTATAGTAGTTATAATTGGCTGGTTTCTGCATGGTGGGACCTGTAAGTTGACAGCCAATCAGCGTTTGATCGCAGGACAATGAGTCGAGTCTCTAATATTTATTTATTAGTATTGTTTTCAATAATAATGATGATGATGATATTATTTAATTTAATTGTTTCGTCGAGACTAACCCTGGAGTCTGGTGATCTTTTCATGTCGCACGGACAATTGTCGTTCCACAGGATGACTCGGTTCAATTTACCAGGGTTCCTCTTGTGGGCTGCCACTTGGTTGGCTTCACGATTGCACGGGTGTCAGAAAATAATAAACATTCTAGCTAGACAAGCGCAAAAGTCTAAGCTGACCCAAGAAACATCTCTTACTAGGTACGTATTATGTACTATTACAAAGATCAAGGTTTGCAAAGCGTCAGCAGCCCCAAGCTCAGCTCTAGTTACTCCATACTGGGGCCGAGCTGGTGGTGTGAACACTAACGTTACATTCTTCGCCCTCCAAGTTGTTTCAGAGCACAACTGTCCTCCATTGACCAGGACAGGCAGAACTTTGAATAAGAGCACACTTGTTCGTTTGGCGGAACGTCGAATTTGAAACACCGATCGTTGGATTTTATCGTTTCAAGCCATGAGGTTAATTAAGGTTACAGCAAGGTTGACAGCTGCAACTCTCGGATCGGACTTGTTTTTTCTGGCCCCTCGCTGAGCCTATATATGGCTAGGATCCTCCGTGATCACATCATGACTGCGCCTTCACTAGTACGTAAAGCATTGGCTCACTCGTCGATCGCTCCTTTTAGTAGTCAAATGGGACCATAGTTACAACGCCGACGAGCTTAATGTGTCCGCTAGAATGCTAAGCGTTAGTAGATGTAGTAGCAGTACTACGCCAATATTAAACGGCTATTATATTCGATCCCGGTGGTTCAGAACTTATAAAGATTGTGGTCATACTATTTCCGGTGGTTCAGACCGTGTACTCAGCTCGCGCGAGCCTTCCCGCAACCTCGCATGAGGTAGACCTTCTGTCATGTGATGCCAAGACCATTAATAATCTAGTTGACCACGCGCGATCCCTTTAAATTCTTTACAAAACCAACTGAATTTCAGTTTCAGTTTTAATTGTATACATACCCCAACCAGGTCAACTTGGCAATTATCAACTACTTTATAACTGCTTAGAAAGTCTCTTTAGTAGGCATATTGTTATGGAGTCAGAAACCCTGTCATTCGACGATAATGATGGAGGGGAGCCTTCGGGAAATATCAGGGTGATATAGCCACTTTATAACCGGTTGTCAACTGCTTGCTAACTACTTACACGGTATAGGACCATGCGGTTCCAATTCCACTTACCAACATCCGAGGTGGCCGTGGCCGTTGCCTTACTACGCTTGAAATTGAATATATTGATGATCTACCTGAATATCCAACAAGTCATATTCATGGCTATTCATATATTATTGCTGCAATAGGCCGTCGGCAATCAGAAATGGAACAATTGGTTCAAGAGGTAAGTGGTTTTCAAGTGCTTGGTAAGAGGTTGGTAAGCACTCACTAACTGTTTAGATTCAATATGCCTGAAAGCAAACCTGGGGCCAAAAGGCAACTGTTTTCTCTCCATTTTTAAATACCTAAGTTAAAAAATGGACCTGGAGATGCTTAGGAGTTTATATTTGTGAATATTTAAACTTATATATTCGTTATTATCACTATACCTTAGTTAATAATGATATTTGGAAAGAGATTTAAAGAGTCTGAAGAGATATTGAAGTTATTGAGTCAGATATTACTAAACGAAATGTATTAAGGTATAGAAGTACTTGATAAACGGTTAGGGACTACTTACTAACTATTTATAGTTATTATTGGTCTAAGTTGATTTTATTCAAGAGAGGACATGTCTGCCCTGATTAACTTGATACTTGCAAGTCTATTTTCTAATGATATCTATAGATGATATATAATTTAATACTTTTTAATTACTAGGCAACCAGTTGCGAACTGATTACTAACCATTTAATAAAATATCCTTGGTGATTATAGCCTATATATTAGCTATATTAATGATAATCCTTACAATCCTTTATCAAGGTATCATAGAGGAGTGATTTAAGGTCATACTAGTCTTAATCTTAACTTTCTAGAGGAACTTTTTAATAATAATATTTTGCTATTAAGTGAGGAATATAGGATCTTTGAACCATTATCTTCCCGTTGTAAGTATTGCGGTAAGTGCTTGCGAGCTGCTTAACAAGTGGTCACTAACTGCTTATCAGATCAGGATCATCCTCAGGGTTCTGGTCGATTGCAACATATTACATGTGATATTATATTTAACACTTTAGTACCTATTAATATAGAACAGTGTCCATATGTTATATTTATATCACACGGTGTTCATAAACATCCCCTACCACCACCAAATAAGATACCAGAACGGATTCTTCAAGGAGTTAAAAATTTAATTCAACAAATGCGGGATCCAAGTCTTACAATAGGTAAGTACTTTCTAAACACTTACTATATAGTAAATAGCTAATAAATACTTTAACTTTAGCTTAATTTCTTTAGAACCCCCAGCTTGAAACTTTTTATCAGGAGCAGAATGCTTCTACATTAGCAGAAATTCATGCAAGCTTTTGTAATAAAGATAGGATAGCAGCTATTATTCAAAAGCAAAGGCTACTTACTTACCCCAATGGGCAAGATATG
>CVMT01000005.1:1828235-1964363 GCA_000985935.1 Talaromyces islandicus | reverse complement strand
TTTTTTTTTTTTTTTTTTTTTTTTTTTTTTCTCTCTGAGGATGAAATGATTGGATGACATGGCGGCATTGCGATTGGTATCGTAAGAACATCTTAAATATGTCTCATTCTTGGGTTAGACTGACATTTGCTAGTAAAGCACACTGTTTTCTTTTGTTTTTTCTCTCTCTCTCTTTTTTCCCTTTCTCTCTGTTCTAATGAGGAACTGAGGGATGCGTGGAGAGGAAGACGGGATTTCGAGCAAACTGGGGTCCAGACGAGTAAATTAGGGAATCTAGGCATACTTTTTGAAAGTCTTCTAGTAAATAACCTACAGTTTGCTTTTTGTTTTGTGTTGACATGTCGGTCTAACCCTTTACCGCGTATCTTGTTGCCATGATCCTAATTTTACACTTTACCCAATGACGAATCTCCGTCATTTCAGTGAACATAACTTCTAGTAGCTTGCTACGTAGCCCAAGACCCTCTGCTGGTTACTTTTTTACGATAAAGTCTGATTCAGCATGGCATAATCATACCACGGGCGCCGACAGTAATGGACAACAGTTGTCCAACAGCGATGACGCATTAGCGGATGCCAGGAGACAAGGTACGCTCAGCCACATGAACGTTATGTCACACGGGTTTCGGAAGGGAAAGGCTCTTGTTTTTTTTGGGCTGGGCCATAAATAGATAAATAAACAATAATCAGTAATAATAATAATAAAGGATGTTTGTGGTTGCGGCTCGTGATGCACGGGGAGGCAAAGGCGCCATTCCAGAAGCGGGGCGCTAAGCCATTTCCGGCAAAACTGCGAGCCGCAAGGACAACGGGCTGCGCTGTAGGATCACATGACTGGTCGTTGGTGGCATTCTTCTTCTCCTCTTCTCCCCTGGATACAATGATGTTGGTGTACGTATCAAATTAGTACTAGTAATAATACATGCTGCCACTGTTGGGCAACTAAGTACAGAGTACATATTGGGGCTATACTAGTGAGGTCGCTGTCTTAGACCTCACGCCCCGGGCGGATGGCGGGTCTAGGCTACAGACCACTGTGGAGCCTGGAGCGCGGGACTAGCCATTCACAGCCGGGTATCCCATTTTAATGGGCGGCCCCGCCGGGCGGGAGGCGTCCTCGGCTAACCACTGGCAGCCAGACGCCCCGCCAGCAGAGAAGATGGAGCGATGGAGAAGTCGAGACCTCGTGGCTCCGTGCAACCGCCAGAGCCGGCGATGCTGGTTGCACTGGCAGAGCAGGACGCTGAAGAATACCAGGCGGCATTATTGCCGTGTGCATGGTGGATGGTGAAGGGGTGGGCGGAGCGAGCCAACGCGGGAAACGGGGATTCGTTAGTTTTAAGGAACCTTGGCTTGGCTGTTCGCCCCATTTGCACATGCTGGCCAATGGCATCGCTTGTTTTGCGTGGGGTTGCGCGTCTATTGGCTGAGCTCTGCGTGCTCTTCCTGGGGCAGCTCCCGCATACGCTAATCCCGAGCAGGCTAGCGCTGCACGCCGCTTTGTTGGTTCATCATGGATCACTCGTCCTCCTCCCACTGCCCTCACCTGCTCCTGCCGATTCGCCCCAGCGCGTGTTCCTGACCGCAGCTCACTCGCTCGCTCTCCCTCTCTCTGTCTGCCTGCCTGCCTGCCTGCCTCTCTCTCTCGACATCAATTTCAATTATGTCCGAATAATGCCCTGGTACCAGCCCGCTGTTGTCTCGCTCTTGAACGTCTTCTTCCCTAGTTGAACCAATATCCGGTCCTTCTTTTTGTCTCCGTCTCCGGTCTTCTCTCACTCTCCTCCCCCCTCCCTAACAGTCAAGTCTGCGAGCGAGCCTCCGTCCTGAGCCGCTGCTTATTCTCGCCGTCGTCTGCTCTTCAGTCTCCAGGGAGCAAATTTGAAAACAACGCTGGCCTGGTGCTCCAGAATGCTGATTCACCACCGTCGTCGCCACGCTTGATAGCAGAGTATCGATCGATCGAGCTCAAAAGGCTCGCAGCCAGCCAGCCCACACGCCATGCCGACGACTAACGACAAGTTCATTTTCGTCAACGCCCCCACCATCATTAATGCTGGGCCGCGTGATGCTCGTCGACAGCTACGCTCCCAGTTGATGCGTCGCGTCTACCTTCGCAAATACCAAGAGCCTCCACCCCGCATTGAAGATGTGGTAGATACGATCGAGCAGGATCCCCCCAAGGATGACTCGGAAGGCGAGTCTTCATCATCCCGAGCCCCTACGACGAGCCCTCCGGTGAGCAGCCAGCAATGGCCAACAGAACAAGTTGTCTCCAAACCCACTTCCTTGGTCGATTCAAAACTTCCGACTCCGCCTTCCGAGGGCGACGGCGACGATGGTTGCTCCCGATGCGGTGGCTTTTGTCGCTCTCCCGGCCAGTGCCAGCCGGTTGTCCGTATTCGCAAAAAGGCAAAGTTACTCTCCCCGGCAAACGAAGCGCCGCTAGACCTTGGTCCATTACTATCATCCATCGCCGCGTCCGCGATCAATCCGTTTGCCGTGCCTGATAACGTCCACAACGCACCCAATAGTCAAATGCTAATCAACCATTGTAAGATCATCATATGAAAAGAAAGGGGGGATTCATGACTGTCTACTAATCTGATGGCAGATGCCCTCGCACTCATACCCGCCTTGCGCAGCGGCAAGGACTGGCACGCTGGCGTCTCCACGAATTACCTAAGACTGCTCCCAGACCCAATAGTGTTTAATACCATCTGTCTCTCTGCCTCTATCCATCTTGACAGGTCAATGATTTGGAACGGCGTAGAGACCGAGCACGTTGTGCGAAGAAGTGAGCAACACTACTATCGATATAATGCTTTGCGAGCCCTGCGCCAAGTCCTAGCCAAATCGAACCCCAAAGTTGGCACTCCGGAATTTGATCATGTCCTTGTTTCCATCTGCATGCTAGCAATCAATGACTTGCACGGTGAAACATCTCAAGGGGTTGTCAAACGAGACTACAACCCTTTCAGCAACCCACTGCCGACGCTCGGCGCTCTCAATGTATACGGTTACAGGCCGATACATTATTTCCACTGGAGCGGCCTCCTGACGCTTCTTAGCCAACACGGTGGCTTTCACAGTTTATCACTGTTTGCTGCTCGATTCAAAATCTCCTAGTGCGTTTGTATATCTCGTACTGGAAACTTTTCATTATTTACTAATTTTGATCTAGTACCGCCGTCAAATACGCTCTACATACGTATACAAAACCCGCATTTCCCATTTGCAATCACAAAGGAGAGATATTGACTGGATACTCGGTGTTGGAGGTTGTTGGCATGACCCCATCCCAACTTCCCCCTTACACGGGCGAAGGCTTTCGGAATTTGGAGACACTCATGATCCGAGAATCCATATTTCGGCCATTCATCGAGCTCAGTCAGCTTGCAAAAGCCATACCGCTCCTAGTGCCAAAATGCAGCGATCCGATCACCGAGGACCTCATTGCAGATGCTCGTAACCTGGCTCAATATCGCTTCCAGAACTTGCCTCTTTTGACCGACGATCCTCTACTGGTGGTAGATGTCGCTGTTCATGAGAGCATCGACGCAGAAGACAGCCTGACACGGGATATAATACACTCTACCTTTGCGGTATACAGCCTTTGCTGGCTTGTGACCTATTTGTTCACAACCCATGTCACTTTTCCAGTACCTTCATCACGTCGCTTCCGCCTCAAAATTGTCTTCGAGCTTGAGTCTATCATGGATCGCTGTGAATCTTTGGCATACAACAATTTGTATGTAATGCGGCTGCAGGTCTGGGCCGCGGTGATTGGAGGTATTACTGCTGAAGACGTTGATCTTGGCGTCCGAACTTGTATGGCCTTGCGTCTTCAAGACCTTTGCAAGAAGCTTGGACTCGGAGACTGGGCAGCGGTCAGCGACGTTTTGAATACATTTGCTTGGATAGAAGATGCCTGTGACCATGCCGGCAGAAACTTTTGGGCAGAAATGGGGAATATGAGTTGATCTCACTGCTGCTTGGAGAATTCCAGCCATAGCCATGTTAACTTTTACCGTTTGCACTCTTGCTTGATTAGTGGCCGGTGATGATTAACCGCCATTTCACTGCTCATGGCCTCTAAGCGGGTATTGAAATGTGCCTGTTTGGCCACATATTTTATAGCATCACCTTGTGTACATCACTTTCTCGCTGGATGTGCAGCCTTGGGATGCAATTTCTTGCATTGCCTGAACCTCCATTCTTTTGGAGTCTACAACATGCTGCCTCACTTTCTTGGCCTAGTGGAGCGTGATTCATGATTGTTTGGATTTGAGAGGAAACAAACACATGCTACGAAACGAACTAATCTCCTATAGCATTCGTCTCGATCAAAGGAAAGAGTAAAAGAAAAAAAAATTTTTTTTTAGTAATGCATGAGCGACGACAACAATGGAGGGGGTACACATACCACATGCACCCCATTATTTATGACTGTCCGTGTATTCGACTCGACTGGTCAGCTGGCTTGAAGAAGTCTTGTTGCAATGCACTGTTTAGGAGCCACAACATTTACCTATATCCAATCGTTGGTCTGGTCCTAGCCCAGCGTTGTTCTAGGAGTCGTGGCCAATCGTGCCTTTTTGAATTCTTCGCGCAAGCTGTGATGTATATTCTTGCATATGTGTATTTTATATATGCTCTTTGAGAGTGCAAGATTCGAAAATTTTTCATGTTATAATCAGGAGAGGAGAATGGAGTGCGAACATTCCCTACACACCTGCTACGCAAGTAAAGTTGGATATTTGAAACATCAATTCATTGAACGTTGAATATTTGCCAGTATCAGTTCATAACGTATTGGACAGTTCCTCGCCTCCAACGTTGAATATTGCAAGAGGGCAGTTGGTCCAATGTTCCTCTCCGAACGGCAGAAAAAGCCGAGCGTTTAGCAGCTCCGAATCCTCTTCGCATGCATATAAAACGCAAACAGAACATATTAACAGTTGGGAAAGACGCTGTCGCCCTCGCCCTCGCCCGAACCAGGCACTGAGCGAGCAGCGGCCATAAAGCGCATGCAAGAAGAAGCTCTACACAGCCTCCCGATAAACACGCTCTAAATTGGCCTATGGATCCGGGCAGACCCCTAGTCAACTTCTACTGGGCACACTACCTACACACAACGTCGCAGAGCGACATCAAGTATCACACCGCCAACCCTCGCGATATATGGACGGTGGAACACGGGACAGAAAGTGGGATCATGAAATCTTTCTTCCTACTGTTTGATCAAGATCGGAGAGATACCGGTGGAGGGACACGCCAGGTTGGACTCGGTTATGCGGTCTTAGGATGCGGGCCTAGAAGCAATCCCCGGGGTCACCTGTCGCGTGTGGCTGTTGCATGTCCTGCAGATACTCGTTCAGGATGGGTTGGTACGGTGCAGTGACAAGGCAGATGCCGTGGAAACCGAGTGCAAGGAAACTGGCAACGAATACCGCGTTGAAGCGGCGGTGAATAAACAGCAACGCCCTGTTATTTACTCTGCTCTATATCAGGGCGAATAAATGCTGGCAGCTCCGAATGATTGAAGAGTTCCCTCTGAATGACTTTATTCACATTCATCATCGACGCTTGCAGTGGTTCCGACCAGTTTTTCCTCTGCTTCTCTATCCTTTATCTACACACTTTACAATGTCGATGGCCTACGGAAATTTCCCAGTCCTACATATGTAACTTACCGTACATTTCGATAAGCCAGAACTTGGGGATCGATATACCAGTCACGGCAGTCGTTGCAAAACAGCATCCCTCAGACTAGGGTTGACATTGCGGCGGTTGTAAGTGTAGCAAGGTACACCAACACCATCCAAGTTTGTTATCTATTAATGAATATCATTCAAAGGCGACAAACATAAGAAATTGAGAACTACATGTACATCCTTCCTCGTGGGTTTTCCTAAATATTCTCGGTTCTCCAAGAGCTAAAATGCAAATGCAGGGGATAATCTTACTAACAAGCTTCTCTGGTGTATTTCTGCAATTTACACATATAATTAAGGTCCAAAACCACTGTGAGATGACCCAGTCAAGACATAGACGTCTGAGTCTTTAAAAAGATTTTAAAAAAAAATAAGCAAAAATCTCGTATCTGACTAAGACGGCGGCGCGGAATTGTCGCCGCGGGGCAAGTTGCAGCAGGTGGAACGCCGGCATTTGCCTGCTTGAGTGTTCCTGCTTATGCTTATTCTTCTTATTTCACCGATGGCGACATTTGGCCATTCTTGAGCAACTATTTATAATTACATGGCCTGGCCAAGAACCCCTGCCACCTCTGTCGTTGTGTGTATGGCCCTCGGCTTTCTCGGCTTCATCTCCTCTCTCGTGTACCAGCGCGGATTCGCAACCACGACCAGAATGGCTGCTGCAGACGTCCAAGCTCCCGTGATTTCCCTGTCGCATGGTGGCGGTGCGTGTCTTTATTCTTTCTCCAGCTGAATAATAGGCCAGGGAAGATGTCTTATTGTGGCTGACAATTTCACTTGCGACAGGCCCGCTGCCCATCCTCGGTGACCCCAACCACAGACATCTCGTGAACTCGTGGAAAACGCGCGTGCGCAAGGTGCTCAAGCTCAACACCCCAGCGGCTCCAAAGGCCATTATCTTGGTGACTGCGCACTGGTCGACCGGACAGCCGACCATCTCGTCCGGCTCCAGACACGATCTGTACTACGACTACTACGGCTTTCCGCAGGAAGCCTACTCTCTCAAATACAATGCGAGTGGATCGCCTGAGATTGCACAAGAAATATTCAAGCGCCTACAAAAGGCTGGCTTTTCTCCAAAGCTAGATGACAAGAGAGGATGGGACCACGGTGTATTTGTCCCACTCAAGATGATCATCCCAGATGAGTCTATCCCTGTGGTTCAAATGTCGGTGCTGGATAGCGAGGACCCGGAGGACCATTTCAAGATGGGACAAGCCATTGCCGATTTGCGACAGGAAAACATCGCCATCATTGGGTCCGGATACGCAACATTCCATAACCTGAGAGTCATGTTTAGCGGTGGCTCAAACACACCCGCTTTCAAAGCCAACATTCGCGAGTGGTCGGACGTGCTCAACGAAGCCGTCATGACTGAGGATGCAGACGAGCGACTGGCAAAATTGAAGCACTGGCGACAATTTCCGCATGCATATACCATGCATCCTAACGGCGGCGCAGAGCATTTCCTGCCACTCATCGTGGCGGCTGGTGCAGCGGGCTCGGGCAAGGGAGATCTGTATGGAGACGAATATAGGGGAAACGACATGTTTTCCTTTTATTGGGAGTAGATCCTTCTTCGTAACATTGCATATCATCGATGATTCGGTCCAGCTCCCTTCGTAATATATCTAGCTAGGCGTGATGAGCAAAAATGTGATTTTAGAGTGATGACTGTCCACAAGTTTGAGCCTGGGGATCTACATATATGTACATACAGGAAATGGAAGAGCTATTGACATGAATGTAATATCCGTGATAACTTAGTGCTTCTCTGGGATGTTTTCTCCATTCTACCCAGAGAGAATTCGCTAGAAGAATCCCTCACACTTCGTCTTGTCTACAGTAAGAGATGTCTTGGCCATCGATCGATGACGGGTCTTATGAAGTTGGATTCCCTTCTCGTATGATCAAATACATAGCAACTATTGTAGCGGAAAAAGTGTTGTTGTGGATAAATCCTTTGAGTTCAGTAACTACATACTCGCTGCGATTGATGACGCGCCTTGGGGAAACTTTGACCCACATACGCAACATTGGATCCTTGATTCTTCCACCCTATGCAGGGATTGTGGGACGGTAACTTTTTTGAGCGGACATGCTTCAGAGAGGGGGGCAATAATCTCGAAGGCCCAGATTGCAAATATTTGCAAGACACTCAAGGCGCGGCAGTTATCGTAGCCGCACGGAGTAATGACGTGGAACTGTTAAAATCACTCATAATATAGGAATCCGAGCACTGTCCATTTGATGATGGGTGATCCTCTGAACTATGCAGCGAAGGCTTCGACCACATCGCCAGGCTTTCGATACAAATGAGGGGAGCATACTTATCACAATGATTTCCATTTTTATTGTCCCCTCTTTTTGATTTTTTTTTTTTACGGCCATCCATTTCGCAGCAGAATACAACAGTCTCAATCCTCTGTATAATGATCGCCACGGATTCAATTTAGAAATGGAGACTAACGAGGCCAAGCAAACAGCGTTGCACATTGCTAGTATCTATGGCAGTCAGGATTTCACAAAAGTTTTGCTGCAGCATACCGGAAATGTCAACCCCAGTATTTAGAGGATAAAACTCCACTCTTCTACGCAGCGATAAGCGGTACACCGGAAGTTCTCGAAAAACTATTGTCTGACATGTGTGTGTTGATATCAATGCTAAAAACTCACAGAGTAACAATATTTAGTCGGGCGATGGCTAACAAATCAACCAGGGACATCGAATTGATTCTCACTCGCAAAGACTGTATCATCGATTCTCGAGACGATAGAATACTTGGTGCGCTCTACTACATCATTGCAAATTGCAGCGAAGCCGTTGTGAAACTCTTGGGCCAAGGGGATTGGGTTAATATAAGTGTATTCGAGTTTTACGGGGTGGATACCTTGCGTTCGCCTTGCGTCGAAAGCCTCTGATGAAAGCTGTGCGATACGACAACAGAAAAGTCGCACAGCTTTTCCTCGCTCGCCTACTGAGGTAATTTTTGCGACGAAAATGCCTGGTTATGGGTACGAGAGAGAGAGGCTCATTCCTATCTTGAGATGATTTAAGCTCGCTCTTGCGTTGATGTCAATCTCAGATATGATGACGGGAAGACCGCTCTTGCAATTGCACACGAGTATCAATATTCGGATGTGGTCCAGGTACCGATGGATGTTGATTCAGGCATATATTGCACGTCGAGGACGTGATTGTTGAAAATGAACACGAGTGGAAAGAGAGACGAAGATCGCACCGTCGCATAGATACAGTTTGAACTGTCAGGGGTTTGTTTATACTACGCCGGCCCCAGAAGTAAAGCCGACGTCGCATCCGGGAAACATACGGCCTAGAGTTAAGGCTAAGCACACAACACAAGTCTCATAATAGTAGTGATGGTCATATTGTGTTACTACTAATAGTAAAAGGATCTGTGCATCGTCGATCTGATCCCCATCCAACATTTAGCCGCCATTCTTAAAGAACGGGCACCTCGCCGCAAATTCAACAATCTAGAATAAAGTATTATTCATCCTATCTAATTACCTATATTGATTTTATTTTTAAATTTTTATAAACCGCAGAGTGGCCACGTCAACATGAAGTTGCACACCTCGTTGCGTTCAGCATCTCTTCTGTCGCTTGTCTTACAAGCAGCCACCGCCACGGCGCATTCATCTACTGGCCACCCTGACAATATCCCAGACTCCTACTACCACGATGAACACAGCGCCGAGGGACTGCCATACAATCTGTGCGATAGCTGTAGCTGCGGCGAAGACTGGTGGGCTCAGGGTAGTTGTGCTCTGTTTCCCGACTATTACAGCTCCCCGAACCCCGTTCCTTCAGATGTATACCCCGTTGTCGTCCCGTCCAGTCTCATGAAGAAATTCGGCCCAGAAAACTCGACGAACCCACTATGCGGTCATGTTATGCATCTGACCGGCCAAAACAACGTCACGGTGAAAGCTGCTATTACCGACACAGATACTTCAGGCGGCTTTATCATGTGCTACGACCTATGGGAGTTGTTTGGATATGATTTGAACAGCCCAACTTATATGGATCTTTCTTGGAAATTGATCCCCAATGACACTATTGGTGGAAACGACTAAGATTTTTGTTGGTTCCCTTTGGTGTATCCTGTCTCTGCTGCAATCTTAGCTTCCTACAGGCGAGCTACTTCGAAAACAGGGGTTCCGTTCGGCAACTTCAAGTCCAGCGGAATACCATCTCGGAAATTTTCCTTATAGGTCTGCCCTTTTCTCCTTGCCATCACTTCATCGACATGTTTGTACATATTATAACTATAACATTGAATACCAATCAGTATCGTGTCAGAGTAAACGACTGAAAACACACAGCTGACTTACCCATTCATTTCCTCAATTGTGAGTTTTCCTTTTTCATTCTCGACCTTATATAGCTTATTGTTTGTATTGCTTGAGAAGCCTATTGTGTGTTATTTCCTTGCCGTGTTGTGCCAAGGAATGAGACGTCTTACCTATACGCTCGTTGATATTATAGGCTGCTTTCGCCGCAGCAGACTGGACCTTTGTGGCGCGCGGCAGTCGTACCTCCTGGTATATTGAAAGGGTTTCGTGAATATCTCCAGAAAAGTACGCCCTGCTGAAAAGTATTCCAAGTGCAGCTGCGTCCTCTATCGCCATGCAGGCACCTTGGCTCTGGTGAGGCATCATCTAACACATTTTAATATCCGTACATTAGTTATAGATATATGGATATACACACTGGATGTCCGGCGTCTCCTAACAGGCAAACCATATTTCGAGTAATATAAGGATACGGCTGACTAGATAAAGTAATTAGTATCTGAAAGGGTATTGACTCAAAAGGCATACTTACTGAACCCATAACCGCCACGGTTGGATCTCCTTTCCGATAGAGAGGTGGCCGAATACTTGGCGATCAAGTTCCGGATACGGTGCTAGAAGTTCTTCCACTGACAGGTCTTCTCCACCCCATGTGTGGTTGGTATAATCACCTTGTGCTCGTGGGAAGAAGCAATAGTAGGAGAGCAAGCGGCCACCGTTGCAAGGCGACAGTACGATTTTATCCCATTTTCCTTCTTGGCCGCCCCAGTATTCTAGTGCATTATGCTGAGAATAGTCGACTAGGCCCAGACGTACTGCATCTTCAGTTCTCACATTGGCATGGAGACAACTAGACTCCGAAGGTCTCTTTTCCGGGTTGAGACCGATTATCTTGCGAACAGCAGAGCCAATACCGTCAGCACCAACGATGAGATCGTGACGAGCAGTTTTTCCATTGGTAAAAGTAATCAGCCCATGGACCATGTCAATGTCCTTGCACTAAATCCGTACAAGTTTAGTGTTTGAATTCAGTCGGCATGGTTACAGACGTACTTGATGGTGAACTAAAAGTTTAGCCGGCGTTCCCTCGCCTTCCTCCTCCAGCGCCGAATCCTTGAGCATCGCATGCATATACTGCCGGTGGAACATGTTGTAAACATACCCCCAGCGCTCCTCATAATCATCTAAAGAATACGTGCTGACCGGTTCCCCCGTCTTCCAGTCCCGGTTAATCAGCTTTTGAAGTACAACCGGGTCTCCTTTCGCGATGTCCACATTCCACTCATGCAGCCACCTTGTACCATTAGCCGCACATGATACAGAAGCTCCTACCTCGCCGGCGAAATCGTTGCGCTCGTAAATGGTTACCTCATGGCCGGCGCGACGGAGTGCAATCGCCACGGACATGCCGCCAATGCCGCCGCCAATCACTCCAACACTGAGGCGCCGCCAGCTATGGGCCATCGCGTACGTATTATGGCAAGCAACTACTCAGTGGTCCAGTGCCAATGGTCAAAGTGCAGGCAGATGCGCCGTTGATCGTCTTTCTTTTCGTTTTTGTGTTTGTCTTCGTGCGCAGGCAACAGATATTTCAACCCTATATAAATGAATACCCAGAGTTTAATTTCCACCTACAACAACACATGTTGCTCAAGGGTGACCCGTCAACCTGTTTTTGGTCGTATCTCTTGATATCGGTCCCGGGCCGAGGGCTTCGGAAGCAAAGATTACCGCATTGGGAAAGAACATACCCGACGGAGGTCTTCGGTTGCGCAACTCTGTGTTATCCTGCAATACGATTCATACGGCTATGCCGTTATTGCCGATAAAACATCGTAGACAGATAAGCCTATTATTATCTACAAATCGACGTCTGGTGTTTGCAGGCGGCATCTGGGCGTCACCAGCTGGTTTCCCCGCCCATCCATGGTTAGCAGATAGCCTACGTATGTAAATATAGGACATCACACAGTGACAGTGACCTTCCAGTGTCAAAGAAACAAATTGTATCTAGGCTCTTTTGTTTTACGTCAATTTATGCTTTCCCTACTTATAATTTAATGTTATCAATTTATGTATTTACAATGCTCGTGCTTAGTGGTTCAAGTCTCAAACAACGGGCCTCCTCGTCACTCAACTAGTCTATATATAATCAACAAGTCTATTTATAACTAATCCAAAGAAGTAGTTCGAATGGTTCAAGGCAAAAAAAAACATTAACTCAAGACAGAATAAACGAATGTATGCAAACAATGATAAACCAATCGGCGGCCTGCATCAGGGCCCACACCATGCTCCTTCCCGATGTCCCGACGCGTTCCTTGACTCAGTTTCTCATCACCGCCGACATCAGCATCAAAATTGATATCAATTGATTCTTCTCGCAAACCACTGCTTCATCTGGAATACGCCAGTTTCTCGGCTTCACAATCAATCAATTCTCCCTAGGTTAGCTGCTCAATGCGTGTGACAGGGCTTGCCGGATTCAACAATTGGATAAATGCCTCGAAGAATCAATAGAGCTTTAGTCCAGTTCGCATTCTTCTGTGGCTTGCTATCGGTTATTCTCTTCATCAATCGCCCACAGAGCTCATCGGGCAAGTCATTTTCATGGAACACTGTTCGCTACAAAACTACATCTCGCACGCTACCTGAGGCACGCGGTATTTGTCCTCATCTGTCCACCAGCAAGAAACCGGCGCTGGTGGTAGCGCGCGTCTCAAGTGACGGCGACCCAGCATGGATTGATCCGCTGTCCGACAAGTATCATCCCTGTGTCTACACCGCCGATGCACCCATCGACAGGACATCAAAGTTCCTGCAAGTGCCGGCAAACCGTGGCCACGAAGCAATGGCCTACATCACCTTTATCATCGACAATTACGACCAGATCCCAGAGAGAGGCGCTATCTTTGTCCATGGGTCCCGCTGGGCATGGCACAATGACGAGCCTGTCTATGACAATGCAGCCCTGTTAGCAGACCTCGATATTCCCGCGGCCCTTGGTCCGTGGGGGTATCACAATTTACGCTGCGATTGGAGCGTCAGCACATGTCTGCCCACTGCGAAACCACAGGGTAGTCTAGAAATATCATTGCAAGCAAGGGTGAGCCCATGGGACGCACGCGCGGCATCTGATAATCTTCTGCCAGAGGCACTGGCAAGTATATTCGGCGGCGATAAACGCACCTCTAAAAGAGACGACTATTTTGTTCCCGGCCGACAGGATATTCTACGCTCGCAGTGTTGCGCACAATTCGTTGTTGCAAAGGCAAACATTCTACAACATTCGCGCGACGAGTACATCGCCTTGAGACAGTGGCTACTAGATAGTGGCGATAACACGCAGGCGGCGCCTCTTGATGATCGTGTCGCAGGCCGAATTCTGTCTTACATATGGCATATTCTTTTCATCGTCCACGACGACCAAACAAATGCCATCTCTCTCGAACGACTCAACAACGCAGCATGTCCACGAGCAGAGGATTGCTATTGCCGCCTGTATGGACGCTGCAATCTAGAGCACTGCAGCGCGGGCAGCTGTCGGGATCAGTATAGCATTCCGGCGAACTTTCGGTTGCCGGATGACTGGGCTGTGACGCATTCCTGAGTCGTGGCAAAGAAGACAACCAGTTCGCCGCCACTTGATGTGAGACTGAAAATTTAATTCTAGACATTTTTCCCCTTCAATCTCGACCGGCTGACTTATTTTTGTCTCAGGTACTTATTCATCATGCCCCTCTCTATCACAGAAGCAGACCTTATCAAACGGGCGACCTCGGTCGTCCATAGCCTTTCGCCCTCTGATGCCCATAGCATAGCTAATGCTGCCATCGACAGCAATGACCAGGTTTTCACAGGCGTCAATGTTCACCACTTCACCGGTGGACCATGTGCCGAACTGGTCATGCTCGGCATGGCCGCAGCAGCCGGAGCATCCAAACTGACATACATTGTCGCGATAGCGAATAGGCAAGGCGGTATCCCGAGCCCGTGTGGGCGCTGTCGTCAGGTGCTATTGGATCTGCAGCCGCAAATCAAAGTCATTGTGGCCGAAGACGGGGGAGGGCCGAGGGCTATGGCGATTACGGATCTGCTTCCTTATACGTATACCTATGAACAAGCATAGCATGCCAAGAGTCAGCGCTATATATCCATGACAGTACTTTGTTGATGACAATATATCAAATGATTATTGTGGATTCTGACGATGTCGACAAGAGATTGTTCCATCACAGTGGGATATTTGTTCCCGTGGATTCAGTTCGGCAAAATGATGTTTCCTCTTCATACCCGTGGCAAACGAACGAACGACATAAGCAAGCGACTTACATTATGTAAATTTTTTTTCCCCTACCATGTTGTGCATGTACCTTGCTTTAGCCAGCTGGTTGTATATACTAGATTCTTTATGATATTTCAATGCTGCTTCTTACGTAGATGGGCAATTTCATTCTTTTATATTTATACTAAAATCATATTCTCTAACCCCGGCATTACGAAAAAACAGTTCAGAGTCATAATCCAGTCTTCAAATGCATTTCCAATGCTGTTCCCCGCGTCATTCTCACTCCTGCAGACGTCCAAATGATGGGCGGACTATACATGGTGTGTAGAACTGGGTCGGAACGAGCAATATACCGTCAACGGGCGTAATAGTCGACACAAAACTATTCATGGGGTATCAGAATGACTCATATCGCGTCACCACGATTGGCTGTTCCGCTTATCGTCGCGATAGCTGTGGCCCATAGTAGTTTAGCGCACTCGTATGGTATTTCCAAGTGTGTTTTATTAATACGGCGAACGCGTACTGCTCGGCCACCTTCAGTTACCATGATACGTTAGAAAAAGAGGTCAGGAGAGTGCCAAGTTTGTAAATACTACATACTAATTAATTTTTGGCGGTTTCAATGAACAGTATTCATGGGCGCCAGTGCCAAATCCTGTCAAACCAGTCGCTGGAATGCGTATTAGGGGTTCCTTTTCCGCGTACGGACGGTAATTCACAGTGTATTCTTGTATTGCTGGCCGTTCGTTTTTCAACGATCCCGTGCGAAATAATCTTTCTCTCCTCTTCCCATCTCCAACCCTCGTTTGTTGCTCTCGACAAATCGTTGTTATTGCGGCAGAGCAATCCAGACGCCTAGATTTTCCCTTTTCCCCCCTCTCCTCGTCAGCCTTACCGTCATTCAGCCATGGCGGCGGTTGCAGTCTCAGTCTTCGTCAGTCCCAGGAACTCCAGCGCGCACTACTACCAACCGCAGCAGCGCGCTGTCCTCGACTGCAACGGATAACGACAGTTGCAGTCATAATCACCACCAGCTGCCGCTGTCGCCGTCCGCATACCATCTTTCTCAACCTGTCACCTCTTTCTCGCCCCCCTCGCTGCAGCAATTGCCGCCTCTTTTCCCCGAACTACCGCCATACCCGCTATATCAACATCTTGAAGCTCCATATCCGCCCGAAGGCCACCTCCTGGCCGATGTCACTGCTGCCGGGGACTTCTTACCCTCCTTTTCTTTTCTCTCGCCATATGATTTCTTGCAAGGGCTCGAGGAATATAGTCCCCCGCCGGATCAACCAGATAATGCGCATAAGACAACCCGTCGTGGCAGTCGAGACACGGAGAATCCTGCCATGACCGCAACGGAATTGTCAGCCCAACCCCCCTCATTGTCTAATTCGAACCGGCCGCATTCTTCAGCTCTCCGTTATGATAATGTTTCACCCGTCTGCTGTTCTTCCCTACCTGCCGCTTCCTTAACAGCCCCATCGCCATCACCGTCCACGCAGTCCTCTAGCATCGCATCTCGCAAACCTGCAAACTCGGATCCCAGTTCACTCAAACGCTCTCTAGCAGAAAGTCAGTCGCCCGTAGAGGATGAGGCGGTCATCGAGAAAAGACAGCGCAACACAATCGCCGCTCGGAAAGCTCGTCGCAAAAAGGATGATCGAATCGCATCCCTGGAAACAGAACTGGCCGCAGTTACGCGGGAACGCGACGAGATGAAACTGTTAGTAGCGCGCCTTGAAGGTGAAAATGCAGCCCTGAAGAAAGTGGGCTGGGGATGATCTTTTTATTACTTTGGTCGCCGTTCTTGATGTCAAGCTTAATGGACTTTGATGCAAATTTTTCCCATTTTTTCAATTGAATACAGATCTGTCTCAATGAAGGCTATCTCCCATATTAGAGAATTTACGACATAATTGCCCAAGTAATCGCACACACATCTACAACTTGAGACACGGCTCGGGTTGACCCGATCAGTCGACCAAAATTGTAACCCACCCTGTAACACTAACAAATTTACGGGCACATAACCCCCTAGATATAGGCTCGGAGCTAATTACTATATTCGGTAGTTACTCCCATGAGTCATCCCGATGCAAATTTCAGTTGTACAAATGTCTACAAAATCGAATTCAGCAATTACTACTGTTTAGAAAGTAGCTTTCTTTCTCCATTTGAAAGATCAAGATAGTCCAGCAAGCCACCATGGACAATGGTAGGTAACGAGTCTACTAACGACCTTGAAGCTCGCTAACTATTTTTCTACGGCTGCTAGCACAGAACCTGAAATACTCTTACGTGTTAACATCACTGTCTAGTTATCATTCGAATAAATCCCACTTCTAGAAAGCAGGAGCTAAAGCACAAGGACAGGTGACTACCGTGAGGCTGTGTGGGCGCTGATCCAACACCGAGGTGTCAACAACACAACTGGTGGTGAGAGAAAATTTTGCACTCGAAGACAACGATATTCCCTAATGTCTTCAACTGCAAGGCAGGTTGCAGTCCCAGGCAGGGTACTTGGACTGTCTCCCCCTCCGCCTCCGCCTCCGCCTCCACCTCCACCGCCAGCAACGACGGATCATGCTTCACAAGTCAGGCCGAGAGCCAAAACTGGGGACTTCAAAGACTTCTTCCGGGCCCACTGTCCAAGTACTAGACCCGCACCTCTAGGGGCCTGCTTCTGCTATGGCACTTTAATGGACGCGTCCATGCTTCGGGAGATTCTGGGCCTACCGGAAAATGATAAACCCATCCTTCGACCGGGATACATTGTAGGCTGTGTATGTAAACTTTGGGGCCAATATCCTGCGCTTCTGGATGCAGACCAAGACTCTAACTCTGTCATTCATGGCGCCGTGTGTCTCATCCAGTCGATGGAGCATGGACAGAGACTGGCCGAGTATGAAACAGGCAACTACCGTGCGGATCCATGTCACATTTTTTATTCCGATGGGAGAGAGCCAACCGAGGAAGATGGGTACACATTCAAGTTCGTGGGAAATCAAGATCAGTTATCGGAGGGGGGGGTTTGATCTACAGGCATGGCTAAAGAATATAGGAAGGTGTGCTGGTACCGAGGCTGATCAAAGAATCCCATGATTGCATTCTAAAGCCAAAAGTACAAAAGAGAAAAGACAAAAATTAGCTTTCAGAAGGACAATGTGCTCCTTCCATCAACATGACTTTCAACTTGTGAATGGCGGATTCAGATTTCATATATAGCGTCACTAGCAAGATGACAATGCAGAACTATTTCCAAGTAAAACATATGGAGCTACTTCAACTGGCTGCCAGACGCCAAGAAAGGAAATTACGTTCTGCGATTCGTGCGACAATCCTAAAGGATCAATTTTCCAAGCCTACCACTTTTGTCACAGAAATTGCGTCCTAAACGTGAACTCATGTTAGCTATCTAATTTCAAGATTTCAAGGGACATATCACGAACCTCGGAGTTCAATAATGGATACTTGTGTAATTCAGTCTCGTATATCAGGTTGGGGTTCCCAAGCACATTATCCAAGTTCACTTTCCCAGCTCCATATCCGTTCTTTTTGATATGGTCGACCAAGGACTCAACTTTAAGAACATCAGGAGTCTCCGCCGCCTTCAATTTCTCTCGCTTCTCCGTGGGGCTAGCAGTCACCCACTCGACATAGTCCGGTGCTCCTGGTAAAATCACATTGTCTGCCACGATAGTAGACACTCCCGGTTTTAGCAATCCCAGCTGCTCGGCCACCCACAAGTCGGGTACGTAGCGCTTTTGCCAGTGATCGACAAACAAAAGATTGATCTGGCCATTCTCGAGCATGTCATCGTGTGCAAGCCTCGCCAAGGAGACGTTGCAAGGCGCAATCAAGAACTGAACAAAATCACCCAGCCCTGCCAAGTGTACCAATAGTGATGACACTGCCGCAAAAACTGGATTAATTTCGAGACTGAAATATTGCTTTCCACCAGCTTCACGAACGGCACTGCCGAACATGATTGCCGAGTAGCCCACAAAGGCGCCAACCTCAACCATCGTGGAGGGTTTCTGTTGACGAATCAAGGAAACAACATGTCCACCTTTGTCAGCGCCGACATTCATGAGAAATTTGTAGTTCTCGCTGTAGTCATCAATGGCCTCGATGACTTTAGCAGGGTTTCCGCGAATCTCTTCTAGATTTGGAAGGCTGAAGACGTAGTGAAGAAGATCTGTAGCCCGGGTGTCCTACATTAGTCAGATATGAAGACTAGTCAAGCACGATCACAATCTACATTTGCATGTGGATTGCTATTGAGGAGAGCCAACATACATCATGGACACTGTCTTCCCTGTGAGGTACGTCGATTTTGGCCATTTTGTAGGTTCGTTATACTCCCGAATACAGAAACCTGGGCTTTCCGGTGGTGTTGACAGCAAATAATTTAATGTGAGTTTATATATTTGACAATAAAGTATAGTTTAATACATTAAATTGTCTCCATAGTCTGTCGTTCTGCGTCCTCTTGAATCCAAATATCATCCAGGCTTCGGAGATACCTTCCATCAATGAACCCCGAGTAAATTCGGAGATAGCCCCAGGCATGAACCATTTATTAGTTAATGCCATCCGTAACGATTCCAACAGCACATAGCAATCAATCAAAGACTCCGAGAAAGATCGGTGTTAACAGTAGAGAAATATTAAATGGATTGCGATCGGAGTAGACGAAAGCAGTAACTGTTAATTTTCCGACCGAGACCGAGGCCGAGGCCTTGTTCCGACAATCTCCAAATACGGGGTTTTATTGCGAGTTTTAGTAAGATATTTGCTACTTAAATTCGGTTATCACTATAGAGGAATGTGCAGGTAATGACGTGCCTTTGGGGCAGAGGCTATCATGTTGTTAATGAGCGCTTATAGTTGCATAATGTAATGACAAGCCTAATGAATCCAAACCATTCCCTGAACAAGGCTTTGACGAAATTTTATTTGCTGGGTTAGTAGTTCGACTTAAAAACACGTGGACAAAGTATCAAAATTGGAAGTATATCTGTCGTGTAGTACTTTAGTTTTCAATGTTATTCTCTTTTTACACATTAGATCCGCTCTCCGAAAACCCCTCATGAGACATCAGCCATCTATCGGCACTCAGTCTCAATAGTAGACAATTCCTCTAGAGTTAGCAAGATCCTAGACCTAAGAAACAACCCTAAACGCGCACTTCGAAACTTCGAAACCACCCCACTGACAAGTACAACCACCTTCAATATTTACATTGCGTGAGACCTTCACCGCTATCTGCACAGCAGCCAAGGCTGCATAAATCTACGCCAATTATAAGTCAAATATTTTACGACTAGGGAGAGTGTATTGGTTTCCTACCTGTAATGAATCCTCGGTGAGGGGACACTTGGATGTAATCCAGCCGTCAGTGGACCTGTCTATTGGGCCTCATGTTACACGACTTGGCAGAAGTTTGTCGGGGGGCAATGGAACGTGCAATGTGAGCGTCCTAGACCGCTACTTGTTGAAAATTTCATCATTAAACACCTTTTCTCAAAATTTTTTGTCAATGAAATCTTTATCTTAACAAGAATATTCAACATCGCCGAAAACTTTCGGATTTCTCGCTATGAAAGTTGACAATAACTCCGTTGCACTTTGGCGGGAATTTCTGTTGAAAAATAAAGGTATCGAGTTTGTATGGCTCCAGTATATGGGCTTGAATGCAAATATTTTGGGTCGTGCGATACCTGTTTCTCGATTCACCAAGCTACTTGAAACCAATCGATTAGTTTCATTGCCCCGGGCGGTGTTCTATCTTCTTCCCCATGACCACCTAGCTGATGGTGGTGAGCCTGTGGGAGCGTTTGGATTAAAGCCTGATTTGTCGACTATTCATCTTTGGACGGGGTCTACAAACCGGGCTGTCATCACATCATATGGTGTTCAAAACGAGGATGGGTCCACGCCCATCGCGGAGTGCCCTCGTTCAACTCTCCTTAGATTATCCAAAGTGTTGACGACAGAAACAGAGTTTTACCCTCTTGTTGGCTTTGAGATCGAGGTTGTCTTCATGCAGAGAACAAGAGACAGTAAAGGAAAAGTGGTGGGCTATGAGACCGTAAACGAGAACCACTCATTTCAGAGTATGACAACTGATGACAATTCGTACATGGAGCTGGTAGAGGACGTCGCAAGATCTTTACTAGCGGCAGGTATCGAAATTGAGCAATTTCATGCTGAAGCGGCACCCGGACAGTGGGAATTTGTCTTACCACCTAATCACCCAGTCGAAGCGGTCGACACACTAATAAAAGCCCGAACTATCATTTCTTTGGTTGCTGAAAAACATAACCACCGTGCAACTCTGTATCCTCGACCGTCAGAAATGCATGCTGGTTGCGGAGCACACGTACATGTCTCGATGAATACAAAAAGTCCGTTGCAGAATGACAGTCACGAGCCATTCTTCGCTGGAATCATGAATCATCTGCCCGCTATATTAGCATTTACTCTCGCACAGCCGGAAAGCTATCGTCGTGTGATGAGCGGAATTTGGAGTGGCGGCGAATATGCAGCATGGGGATGGGAGAATAAAGAGACGGCCTTACGGCGTGTTGAAAACAACAGATTTGAACTAAAACTAATGGATGGACTTGCCAATCCTTATTTGGCACTCAGTGCAATATTTGCAGCTGGTATCGATGGTTTACGGAAAGGTCTTCCCCTTGTAGGTGGGCCATGCAGAAGAGACGCAAATGCGCTATCACCACAGGAAAGAAAGGAGCTTGGTGTTCGGACACTCCCAAAGACAATGTCGCAAAGCCTATCCGCCTTGGAAGCGGATAAAATATTGTGCGAGACCATTGGACAGGGGTTGATTGAACCTTACGTTGCAGTTAAGAGGGGAGAGATTGAACAGATCAAGGAATGGACTGAAGTAGAAAGGAGAAATTATTTAATTTCACGATATTAGTGCGGCAATTGGAGGGCTATCTAGCATACCTCGACAGGCATAGTTGTAGTTATCTGGGTTGACATTAGGAGTCTGGATATCTTTGCGACCGACAGCGCGCCGTTTTCCGTGAGGCCAAAACACATTTAGAATATGGAGGGAAATGTTTTAGTTTAAGATGTATGAGACTTCCGATTTTGTCTGTCTAATATTTTTTTTTTTTTTTTTTTTTCAAAGCTTTCTAAACGGTTCTACCTGCTCTGGCCTAGACCCTAGTTTACACAGGGGACGTTGGCCCCCGTTCATCAACTGATTCTTTCAAAATTAGCACAAGCTACATACATAGTGACCCCTGTTCACAATCCGGTTCACTTGCTGCCAATCCATCAGGCAGCAGTCATTCCTTATTTTAGATAAAGTTGTCAACGATCTCCCCAATATCATCCAAAGAATCGCCCAGCTGTGCAGTTTTCCAACAGCTTGGCCCAGTGTTTTTGTGCTTATAAACCGAGGAGCGTGTTGGTATTATTGCTTCGCTCACGTAGTATTCCTTTTTCCACGTTATATTTGTCCTTGTCGATGCAGTCCAAGGCGGAGTTCACATATTGCTCCAAGTAGCTAATAAACAAAATACAATATGGTGTTGGAAGTTTGTTCATAGTGGAAGGAGTCACATTTTCTTCAAATTATGCTTGGTGCTCGTAGTATAGAATTTGCGAGGTCCTAATTCATATCCAGCATAGTATGCAATTGGGCATTCGAACGACTTTGAAGCATCATCAAATGTAACATCCTTCACAAATTTCATGTAGTCCGGCCGAAGGCAAAGAATATATGCGTCGTCAAGTGTATATAGACTTTAGGCGAAATCATATCGAATGTTGTTTCAGTTTGAGAGGACAAGTCTTGGTATGTCACTCAGGGTTTTTGATTGTACGATTTCCCCATGAGCGTCTTCGACCAAAATATAGATATTCCCTTCGTTACTTTGTGGCCCGCATGAGATGCGCTGTGACCTTGGCACACAATAATAGTGTTTGATCTAGGCTGTATTTTTGTCTCAGGCTTGTGATCCTCCTGCTCAGGTCCGACCCGTCTTTGGTATCGAATGCCTTATTGTTTCCACAGTGCCTGTATTGAACTGGAATGTCTCTGGGTTGAAATATAGATATTGACGAGCATAAAAAACTGAATTTTCAAGAGATTTATGCCATTTGTTTATATCGAACGCGTTGTATATAGTGCTTGCTGTGTTTAATTTTCGGCTTGGCAGGTGTCGACGTGAGTATCTCTGGCAGGCTGCTTCGTCCCCGTGTATGTCTTCGACTCAGTGCCATTCATAGCAAGCGATCCAACCGTGCCACCATATTTGCCGAACTACAAGCCTGTGGATAACGTCCTGTAGACCTTGAATATACGCTCATGAAAATGACCACCGAACACCTGAGCAGGAGTGTCCAGTTTCTTGCTCATGCTTCAAATTTTAGTAGCCAAAAAGGCCATGGTACTATTGTTGTCCTTGTATTCTAGTTTCAGTTCAACGGGATTGTGGCCAATGAGAACAAATAAGTCAACATCCGAATCTTGAACCAGCTTTTTTAAACGAGTCTTCCTTGATCATGTGTTTGGCTGGTTGAATTTGAGAAATGGCATCACTGCAGACGAACAGGTCAAAAGTCACACTGAATACCATTATTTTGAAGCATTTTAGCGTTGTGAAGTATCGGCAGAATTTTCCGATCGGCGTTTGAGTGTGTTTCCTCCCAATTGCCTGCTTGAGGAAGACATTGCTCGTGAGATATAATATCAATCCTAGAAGTGCTGTGCCGTATTGTGAGCTGACGTTGAAAGATCCTTTCCCACGTCATTGCTGCCAATTGTGAGTAAATCAAAATCGGGTCTTTTCAAAAAGAATGTCTGACACCTTGATATCCGGCTTAGTGACGTGGCTGAGACCATCCCCATCATGCATGTTTTCAACCTTCTTTCGCACTGGGTTGATTACGGTAGGTAAGTTGGAAACGACCAGGAACCAGCTTTCATAGGGCTGATGGTCTATTAGTAATTTCACAAATTCCATGTTTAAAATTATATGGAAATTGATTATGATACACAATGCTGGTGGATAAAAGTTATACCTTCCTCTGTTGGACTACAGCCATGCATTTTTCACCAAGGACTTCTCTCCAGTAACTTCCCAACCTCATAAAATCCAATTATTTAGATCAGCCGCTAATAACACAAGGAGACTGCTTAGGTAGTAAGTCTTTGAGTAGAGAATCAATGGCAATAGTAGACACCCAAGGGGTCTAGTCATATACAAGTAGCCTGTCAATCCAACATCGCTTGCAACACATAACAAGTTCCCGAATACAAGTCATCCTCAGCAGTAGGTACATGTTCTTCCCACGAACACTCCCCATACATGTTTCGGGTTTAATTAGTATTATGTATCTTGAGGTTGTTTCTTCATGGAGTAACAATTCATCATGCTTAAAGCCTTTTCCCCTGTCGCTTGGAGACTTGGGTGGCGATAGCCAGCACGGAAGCAAATGAAACCCCGTCCCGAATTCCATTTATTATCTTGGAGTTCTGCGCATCTCCGTCAACGCGAATGGCATCCAAAATAAGTTCAAGTTGAAAACGCGCATTTCGAAGTTGGGACTCCTTAGTGTCTATGGGCTTGTCGAACGGCTGTGGCTTTAGGCTGCTATTGGGAGTGCAATTGGACTGCATATTGAGGCTTAATAGGTTCGACGGGCTTCAATGAAGTTGTTGGTCAGCAATGGTTATTTTCCTTCGTTACTTTGTATCTCTTTTCTCTTCATCAGCTTTTGTTCAGAAAGAATAAAGTGCTAAATTTGATAACAACCCAGCTCATGGTTCCCATCTCAAATAGAGTAATAGAATTGAGAAATAAGAAATGCAGGCAGACTTGCGGAAATCCAACGATCGGCGTCTAATCAACAGGACCGTGAGTGAGCATAGAAGGCTTTGTATATTTTTCTTTGTTTTCTTATTTACCTTTTGTTTTTGAAAGATCCGGAAAGGAAGCGGTAACGAGAGTAGTGTGAAAAGGAAAAGCAGTGGATGACCGACGGCCTTAAATAATTAGTATTACAATGCGGATCTACATCTGATCATAACAACGCCCTGTAAGTTACTTCGTGCACGCGGTGTGCTGCAGGCGCAGTAGCGTGGTTCCTAACGGCAAGTGGTATGGGCTTTTTGTGGCTTAAATTAGATTTGGATGCTGAAATCGCTCCAACCATAAGCTGGTATTGGCGAATGGTAAATTCCAGATACCTGTTTTTTCGCTGAGGGGACAATTGATGCATCACAATGGCCCGAAACCAAACTCAATTCCTGCTGCCCCCATGCCAGCGACGACACACTGTTGTTAGGTTTTCTGTATTTGTTTTTGTTTTTGTTTTTATTTATTTATTATCCCCCCCTTTACGTTTGCCCTTTTGGCTTCTTTTCTCTCCTCCCGTGCGTTCTTTCACGAGGAGAGAATCAGAACGGAAACGATCTCCGAGCCTAGTCTATTTGTGGCTGTGTGGGCCGACACATAGTATCGATTATATAAGCACACCAATTCAACAAAAAGATGTGACAATATTAATATCGTAGATTTAATAAATTGTTTAAAGTTTTCTTAATCCAAATAACTCTATGGATGCACTGTCTGACAGTGATCGTTTTACGATTTCGACAGATGCTACATAGGGACAGCAATCTGCCTTTCGCCTGCTAGTTAAGATATCAGATATTTCTCCAAGCCATCCAGTGATACTCTTCGCCATTTTGTTTGGAAAGAGTGTCAATTGCAGCCAAAGACATGAAGTGGAAAGGAACCTTTTGTGGAGTAGCTTCTCACATATCAGGCTGCAAAAACCTTACATGTAGGATAGAAAATATATTAGTTACTTAGTAGTACTTACCCCACAGACCATTCAATGTTATTGGCAACTCCATCACATGAAATCGATATCGACGACTAATAACTTCCAGTCACCTGCGCCTCTGACAGTAAGAGCCGTTCATTGAGAGGGGACTACCAGTTGACCAAGGGACTGTACAATCTTTCCTTAAAACTCAGACAATTGTAGTTCACACGGCCCTGCAGTAGATCTCAGATGTGTTCTCTCAATCACGAGCTTTGCCGAAGGACCAGTAGGTCCCAAATACAAAGCTTTCATGTCATGATGTGTGTACTTACAAGGAGGAAGAGCAGGCAAGAGAGCAGCTGGTGGCACATCATGAGGAGGCGCAGTCTCTTCGTAGAGGCTATCTATCCTATCTGGAGATTTATTTCCTTATTCTCGGGAAAGTATAGCGAGAGGTATAGAGATAGATATATAAATGCGTGGAACATAAGCTTGTTGGAGGACTGTAGCGACACTTCAATGTTGCCTCTATCCTAGAATAACCTTGATCTGCGGTCAACAGTAGCGGAACTTCTTCCCATATATTATCCATCTCTTTCTTAAGTTTAAGATCTCCAAGGGTTTAAACAGTGAACGACGACTTTTTCAACGGTATACTTACCACCGCTTGGTGATTCGTCTTGTGTATGTATCAAGTGTATGTATATGTGCATATTTTGAATTGTTATACAGAATTAATCAATTAATTATTCCAGGGAACCTGACCTCATAAAGTAATCATAGACAAGCATCATACGAACAGGTCTAATAAGGCTAACTCACATTCTCCTTTCAGTCACATATCGATTGACTGGTAAATGCGGTGGAATTTTCCATTAGATCTTATCCCACATGTTGGCAATATCAATTGATGGAAGGCCTAGAACCTTGAGCGCTGACCCTCCTCAATACATCTACTAAATATGTGTATGTAACGCGCGTACCACATGTACAGTAATTTCTCAGGTGATTCTTTTTGGTCGAGACCCTGGTATAATACATGTAGTAGATAGCTGACAGTGCCAATTGATGCATGCATGACCCCCAAAATATGCCAAGATAACAACTGAATGATCGTTCTATTCCTATTGGATGTCATCGTGATGCATTAATATCAGTTTTTCATTATTAATATTGCCAGTTGTATCATTTCCGCGGAGTCCTACTAGAATCATTGGCCGGAACCCCGCATCGTCGACTCGAATTTGAGGAACACCGAATATGTGCGGCGAAAGAACATGGTAAGCCATTCGGATTCTCTTCGTCTGCTTCCGCCATGTAGGCGAAAGGTGGACCTTCTTACACGTCACCTGCTGCCGCTTCCTTGACGGTAAAGAAAGAAAACCGGCGGCTGTTCTGGCAATCATTATGCACTCTTACATCACGCTAGATATCTTCCCCCACCTAGGCTTCTGCGCCTCCGGACTTCTGGACTCTCAACTTCCTTGAAGGGTGTTAAGATCGGTGATTGTTCACTGACTCCGGTAATTCAGGTTTAAGATATCCTGATGATCCCCAAGCAGCGAGTGGCCCAAACTAAGTATGCAATGATTTGGAATCGCAACATGCTAAAACATGACAAAGAAAGTCGGTCCGTTTAAATTGTAGTATTCGTATTCCTTTATGCCACCATCGAGATACTACTGCAATAATCTTCAAAAAGCAGTCTAGAAATCCGCCTATCATGGTGAAACTAACGAAAATTCGCACTTACTCGAGTAGGCCTCGGCCTGTTTGCTGTGCTCGACAACCTATCGTTTCTGTTAGGAGGCCGGCACCAATTAACGATTTACCCAGACCTGTCAACGTCGCATTTACGTTATGCGTCACGTCGTTCTTGCCAGGGTATCCCAAGCATTGTTTGCCTGATTTTTATTTATCTAATATAGCGTCGCGTGCCGCGTCGCACTGTGTATACTTGTTTGTGTAAACTTAATCACTCGCCACCCTTACACATCTTTTCCCACCCGCCCAGCAGCATCAATGAAGCCCCTCTGACTCTCGCATGTTCCTCACTCTACTTCTTCGATCCCAGCGAACGCCTCGCACACTGTGAAATTTCTCGGAGTTCCGTCACAAAATCTGTTGTATCAACACATTTTTCTTCTCTGAGATCCGTCAAAAGGCTATGGACATTGGTTCAGCCCAGCCCTCGAGATATCGTCCTATAGCCCCGAGGACTACCTCCGAATCCTCTACGGAGAATAAGTCTGGGATTAGTGAGGCTGAGAAAGCCATAAAGGTTAGAAGAGCACCAGTTGCTTGCATGGAATGCAGAAAGTACCGGACAAAAGTATACACTCCCCTCAGTTCAACGAAGTTCCGTATTCGAATATTTAACGTAAACCTACTTACTAGTTTGTTTGTTTTTCGTCTTTTTGTTTAATTCTTTTTAAAAAAAACTGGTTCTGATTGTTAGCCTATTATAGTGTAGTACACATCAGCCGTGTTTGCAATGTGCGGCTCATAATCGCGAGTGTATCTATGATCACTCTGCAGACAAGCGTCGGAAAGAGCACCTCGAGCGAAGAGAACAGCAGTTCCAAAGCCAGTTGGATAAATGCCGACTTTTTATCACGAGTCTTTTGAACTGCATCCGATACGGAGATGACAATCAAGTCAAATACCTTATTGACGTCATTCGTAACACTGACAATTACGAAGATATCGAGGCCTTTGTCGACGACCTCAATATGACGAAACCCAGTCCCGAGAGAGAGAGTAAAGAGCAGGAGAATTGTGAAGGAGACAGCGACTTTGTTCATGAGGACCCGGTCTTTTTCTATGATTGAACGATTTGATGTGAAATTTTTTTACTTCTTCGGTTATTTTCCTTGATAACAACATTTTTAGCAATCGGAGTCGCTTGTTTAGTCCGACTGCACCCATCTCAAGGCCGCTAATTCGAATTGCAACTCTGCGACGTTCACTTTTTAATAACACCAACCTCGACTTTGTCGTTCAATATAATATCTGGCAATATAAAAGGAAAGTCTTGGTGTGTGTTTTTGGTTAACCGGACGGTTTGGACACTACCAGAATTACCAGAAGAAACAGTCCAAGGGGAAAGTTGATAATACTGAACTATGACCTCTACATACATGTACATTGACATGTTTTTTATCTCTACATACACATTTCTAAACTAGTTGCAACGATGAGGACGAGCATGAAGAATTTAGAATGTTATAAACAACCTTGCGACTGGTATACCATAAAGTCAAAACTAGGATAATTAAATTGATTGCCAGATCGTGAGAGTCGGTCTAATATATCTTTCCCGTCAGTTATTAGAAAAAGTAATACTTTTTAAGAGACTAAGAACCAAATCATATAACTACAATAATAATAATGAGGAGGAAGAATATAATGATAATAATAACCCAATTTTAAACTTTATGAACAATTTCACTAGAACCACATATTTCCTAGCCTTATATGTGACCTTTCTCCGGATCTACCACCATTTCATTCGTATTTTGAATCACTGCCGCCACATACTCTCCATCACTTTCATCCACGCCTCCAATGAAGAAAGACAAAATGAGCGCGACTCCTCCAAAGCCCAAGGTGGAAAGAAACACGGTACTATAGGCGCGTGCATTGCCCATGCGATATGCTTGCTCAATCAACGCAATCGCACTCGTAGTCAGTCCTTCCACAGTGATATTGCCTAGAGGTCGACCATCATTCAGCACCGTAATTAATTCTGGTACTGCCGATTCTGAAATGCCAGTTGACAACGCAGCTGTCTCGATGACGGCCGGAATCGTTTGATTTAGCCGATTGCTTAGTATGGTGCTGTACATGGCCACCGCAATCGACGTTCCTGCCAGACGAATGCATCCACTAAGCCCGCCAGCAGTTCCAAGGCGCTCCTGTGTCTTGATTGGGAATGTTGTCATCGGCAACCCTATCCCATCAGCCATACCGATGATCAAATTTCCCGTGACGAGAAGGCCCACAGTAAGGCTCATGTTTAGAGGGTTCGCGGCGACGGCAGCCAACAATCCAGTCCCAATAAAGGATCCTATGATCACCAACTTTTTTGCCGGCAGCCAGTTGGCAAAAAACGGACCGGACATTTGGCCCAGGGCAAAGGACATGGTGACGAGACCAGATATTGTTGCACTACTCGCTTGATCGAGATTCGGATACAAAATGGGGACGGCCTTGGGCCAAATAAGACTGATGGGGACGATTATTAGATAGAATATCTTATTCATATTTGACGAACTTACCCGAATGCATAAAAGGTCATTGCTTCGATGGAGCACCAGATTACGCATGAGGTGTACTTGATGTTTTTGAATAGTTCCAGCGGCAGGTACGGTTCTTCTATCGACGTTCGAAGTTCATATATCACGCAAGCGACTAGCGTGGCGAAACCTGATAGTAATGTTCCGAGAACATATCCACTCACCCAGGGATATAAGGACTTTATTAATTAGTCGAGCGGCATTTTTGATAAAGAATAATGGAAATGACTTACACCTCCCCAGTTAAGACCCACCAGTAGAAGAATCATCCCAGCCGAGAAAAGGAAGAAACCAACAAAGTCAAAGCCCATAATCAATTGTTTTGGTCCTTTGGTTCGGTGCAGTAGGTTAAATGTTGGCGGGTGGTAGAAGAGAAACCATAGCAATACGGATAGCGCGTTCATCGCTATCAAGTAGTAAAAGCACCCTCGCCATTTCATGGAGGTATTGTTCTGAATAGTGGCAGCAATCTTCGGCCCTAGAGTGTTCTACCAAGACACTACTGTTAGCGGAGGACTCAATGGCGAGTGATGAAGGGGGGAGGGGTGTTACCGTTGGTATAGTCCAGAGAAACAGACCGGCATTAGCGATAAACCGCCTCTTCATAGGCACAATCTCAGCAACAACCCAGAAGAAAGAACATTGGAACCCAGCTGCGATTCCGATCAAAGTTTCCCCTGCAATTAGTTGCCCAAGTGACGTGGCTGTGGCCCCAACAATACTCCCAATCAATCCGATGGAAGACCCGACAATAAAAAACCAGCGGCGACCAAAAATGTCGCTCAAGCGCCCTACAAGCATAAGGATAACAGCCTGGGCAAGCGAATATACAATACCGACCCAGTTGACATTACTGGATCCATACGCTATTTTCTTTAGTAAAGGGAGGTGTAGTTTAATGTTTTGGTGGAACATACCTCCAACATCACGACTGATCTCGCTTAATATTGGCGCAACGAGAGCAAAACCACCCGTTCCACAGGAAAAGGCGACTCCTATGGCCTATTCACACAACAAGCATTAGCAGATGTCAGATAAATAGCTTGTGGGTGCGGTCCCATACACAATAACTGCCGATAAACGATGGACTATAGAAATATCCCTCTGGTAACTCGGCTTGATCCTTTCCTTGCGCTTCAGGACGACGGTCGCTCTCTATAGCTTTCTCTACGGCATAGACGTCGCTAAACGCTTCGATGTGCGTGGCCTGCTGCTGCTCCTGTACCTCGCCATCTTTCAAGATGGTAGGAGGCAAGTTGCTCATGTCTGCAGTAGTCACGATCGGCAAAGCTAGGTATAGAAAGGATCAATTGATAAGTCCATATATCTACACTTATACATGCTGCAGGGGTCATATGCAGGCTGGTATTTAAAAGGAATGTACCCCAGAGTCTAACCCCAGACAGAAGCTTCCCCGCAATTTCCGAAACATTAATGTTACTCTTCCCCAATATCAAGTTGGTCCGGAAAGATCCCGATCCGGCCGCGGAAGAGCGGCTAGAGTAGGATCAATTATTAATCACAATCAACACAGCTGGCTGGTAGCTGGCTGGTTAGCCCCCGATGATCATGGTTCTCGCCGGGTGTCTATAAAACACGTTAGTTTCTATGTTTACAACGTATTGCTTCACAAGGTCACCAAAATTGTTGTCATATCAAATATTTTAGTTATTCTATTGTTTTATATTATGAACTCGGAATATGAAGAGCTGCACGTCAATAAACCTATGCCAGGAGATCACGGCTTCTTCACTCCAATCCAGTCACCTCCAGCAGGGACTGCTTTGTCAATGTACGATCAGGAGAAACCGGTTCCCCAACTTTTTAAACCAATCAAAATTCGCTCAATAACATTCTCGAATCGCATTTGGGTCTCTCCTATGTGCCAGTACTCCTGTAACCAGGCGGGAGAGCTGACAGACTGGCATCTAGTTCAACTTGGTTCCTTCGCCTCTAGAGGGGCTTCGTTGACTATGGTTGAAGCAACAAGCATCTCTTTTGAAGGCCGTAACACATCTGAGGATGCGGGCCTGTGGTCCGTTCGACAAGTCCCGTCGTTTCGACGCGTGGTCAACTTCATCCACTCCCAGGGCCAGAAAGCCGGCGTTCAATTACAGCACTGTGGCCGGAAAGCTAGTGTTACAGCTCCATGGCTTGGCCATCGACCTGCAAGGCCAGAGGAGGGCGGCTTTGCCGCCTACCTTGTTGCTCCTTCTGCCATCCCCTACAAGGATGATGGAGTATGGCCAACCCCCACCGCTATGACCAAGGAAATGATACGGAAAGCAATTGGTGATTTTGTTCATTCAGCTAATCTCGCTGTCGAAGCCGGTTTTGATGTCATAGAGATTCATGGCGCACATGGTTATCTCATCCACCAATTTTGTTCGCCTCTCACTAACAGGCGCACCGATGAGTACGGCGGTTGCTTTGAGAACCGTGTGCGCTTCGCGTTAGAAGTAGTGCAAGGAATTAGGCTTGCCATTCCAGAGACAACATTGCTCTTCTATCGAATCAGCGCCACGGATTGGATCTCCGACAGGGAGTCCTGGACCGTCGAAGAAGCAGTACGGCTGTGCCGACTGCTGAAAAAACACGGCGTTGATTTAATCGATGTCAGCTCGGGTGGCTTAGTGCCAGAGCAAAACCTGCCTCCGCTTCAGCCAGCCTACCAAGCCTACTTGTCTAAGACTATCAAGGATGAGATCCCAGGGTTGCTCACTGCAAGCGTGGGCATGATCCATAACGGGAAAACGGCAGAAGATGTTCTCGCCTCTGGGAGTGCTGATGTTGTCTTCGTCGCTCGGGAATTTGCGCGCAATCCAAGTCTAGTTTTGAAGGCTGCCCTTGATCTGGGCGTTAGAGTAAAATGGCCAATACAATTACATAGGAGTCAGCCATATTATGTGGATGTGGATATGTGATAGAGAACTTCCATTATTAATACTCCCCATCATACGGCCAACATGACTAAATTCACGTATGCCGTTCTGTACGGGATTAAATACATTCTTCTTAGCTTCAATATTGTATTGATTACTTATTACATATGTTACCGGATTTACTAGTTGACATGGTTATACGTGTTACCTACACATGTATCAATTGCACGATTTCGATATAAGATCTATTGAGCAAATGCAACCCCATTCCTCAACGTCCCGATCTTGGAGATCGACACTTCCAGCTGTGTACCATGCTGCAACCATCTTGGGGGATTCATATCCCCGCCGACCCCTGCATCGGCCTCTAGGTTAGTGTTGAGATATATTACAGAAAGGAAAATGCATACCTCCTGGTGTACCTGTCATTATCAAACTGCCTTTTTGAAGGGTAGTACCTTGGGACAGGTACGAGATAAGATATCGACAATCAAACAATAGATCGGCCACTGACTCGTCCTGGCGCACCTCCCCGTCGACGGTCGTTCTGAGATGCAGATTTTTTGGATCATCAACTAGACTGCTGGCCAAAAGACATGGGCCGATTGGTGCGTAGGTGTCAAACCCCTTAGAAAATCCCCACTGGGGAATTCGCCCAGCATAGTTTGGATCACGTTGTAGTTTGCGAGACGAAATATCGTTGCCTACAGTATATGCGGCCACGTAATTCAAGGCGTCTTCTTGCGAAACGTCTTTTGCGTCTTTTCCAATGACGATGGTCTTGGTACACAGTTAGTGTGATAGGTATAGTATAGGGAAGTAGATCGAGTTTTACCAGTTCTCCCTCATAATCAGCTTGGTCGTCCTGGGCGATCTTCGGGATAATTACGTTGTCACCATGGTCTAAAATCGAGGTCTGTGGCTTGAAGAAAATAAAGGGAAAAGGCGGTGGTGTTCGCTTTGCTTGCTGGACTACAACAGTCAGTTTAATAACCATGTTCCACACTGACTATTTCATCTCATACTGTGCTTCATATAATTCAGGCCGACGCAGCGAATAGTGGGCACTTCCGACGATGCAAGCGGAGACAAAATTCTTTTTACAGTCGCCACCTCATCGGTGACTCGAGTCGTACCACTTTCGCAGAAAGGATTTTCTCCAACAATAAGCCTGGCTTGCAGTTTATCCTTCTCAGTCACGTATCCGAGGTCAAAATCCGGTCGAGGTAGAATGGGTTCGCCCCGAAGAACTCTGCCATCCACGCTCTCAAACCTGATTAGTCGCTGCCACGAGACTTTCATTGTAATAATCGATTCTGTTTAATTGGCAAACTGTCTCTGTGCTATCTGTTGATCTATTTTAATGATTGAAACTCCGAAGTTCCCGGTGGTATAGTCGTCGTCGGGATGCCCTGGTATCTCACCGCGGACTCTTCCGCGGCATCTATCCGACCTGTCGGAGCCTAGTTACCATCCTTGTAAATTTCAATATCCAATCAATGATAAATGAGATTCTCCTCGAAGTAGATAATAGCAAAGGCCAGCTGGGTCAACTGACTGTTTGTAGTCAGACAATCATCGTGATATTGCTTGGATCGATATTTAACAACAATGGTTACGGAAACAGAGATTGTCACCAACTCGGTGAACCTCCAGGGGCCGGGAACCGTCAATGGGATAGATTCGGCAGATGAGTTAGCATTATCAATCGAGAAACTTCAAGCTAAGCCCCTATGGACACAAATGGCTAAACTGAACCCGCCTTTGCCAAATCCTAGTTGCGTGCCACACATCTGGCGTTATGACTTGATCCGACCCAGTCTGTTGAAAGCTGGTGAGCTAGTCGGTGAGAGCCAGGCCGAGCGGAGGGTCTTGATGCTGGTGAATCCTGCTCGAGGTAGGATGATTATTGACACAATGTTGTGTGTTCGATACGGCAGCTAATAGGTAATGGTTCCTGTAGATGCCCCCTATACCACCGATACTCTCTATGCTGGACTACAACTGGTGATGCCTAACGAGGTGGCAAGAGCGCATCGGCACACTGCATTCGCCATGAGGTTCATCATAGAAGGCCATGGCGGTTTTACTGCGGTACATGGGCAGCGCATCACTATGCAGCGCGGCGACGTGATTCTAACACCACGCTGGAACTGGCACGACCATGGGAAAGACGGATCAGGGCCGATGATATGGCTTGACGGACTCGATCTGCCTAATTTCAGACATTTTCCTGTCCACTTCGTTGAGCATTATCAGCAACTACGATACCCGGCTGACGACGTGGATTCCAACACTTCCCCCATTGTGTTCCCTTGGGTAAAGATGAAGGAGGCTCTTGACGAGGCCGACGGGAATTGGGCATCCAAGGATTACTTGAAGAGTGACGGGCAGCAGGGTATGTCTGAATATCATCTGCTCAGATTTCAAGGTAAAAGAAGTAACTAATAGTTGCGCTATCCAGTCTCCAAAGTTTTAGGCGGATCCGCCGAGAGACTCGACGCAGGAACAAGCTCACCGGAAATCCGAGAAACAGCATCATCAGTCTACCATGTTGTGTCAGGGCGGGGATATTCTATCATTGGAGAGAGTAACCGTATTACCTGGGGGCCAGGGGATACTTTTTGCATTCCCTCCTGGAAGCGATATCAGCATTTTGCAGATCTACCAGGAGAGACGGTTTACTTATACCGCTTCCACGACAAACCCATGCTAAATGCACTGGGATTCTACCGTTTGGACGGTGTCAATGTTGAAACTTTGGTGTCTGATTGAGATGATGCAAGCTGAATGGAAGGGCGAAGGATATTGTCACTGACACTTAGGTCTAGTTAGGCGGGTAACTTATCTGTATAAGATTGTAGTCTATTTCCAAATTGCTAGAAATGACTTGGAGTTATAACATTAGTAACCCTGCATTCGTCATTCTACATCTAATAGCAGTTTGTTCGGAGTACTATTAAGTATTCTATAAACCACGAGTTCCTAGATGCTAACATTGAAAAACGAAAAACTGGTTGACTAATACGATCTTTTTTTAAAAAAAAATGGAAGTACTGCCAAAAAGGCACGTTTCAGTGAGGATTATGCTTTAGTGGTCATTTTGTATTTATGGCGACAGAAGCTTTCACGACGTCATGGAGTTGGACCTCGTAAAGCTCGTATCGTGCCCGGAACTACCGGCTTCTTTCCCGCGGGGTTCGCATTTTGGCCGTCTTTTCCTCCTGCAACATCCACCAAGCGAAATCTATACGTTGGCTTTGTATAGCTTTGTATAGGCTATTTCTGGAAAGGAGCGAAAATTGTTCCCAAGCGCAATGCTGGCGAATTCCCGGACGACTCCGCTGGAGAGCCAGCAGCAACAGGAACAGCAACAGGAACAGCAACCGAAACGACGCCGCGTCACCCAGGCGTGCATATCTTGTCGGACACGGAAATCTCGCGTATGTTTGCTTACCCTTGTTCTCTTGATACTGTACTAAACAAGAACTGGAATAGTGCAGTGGTCAGCGGCCGAAATGCAGCACCTGCACAGAGTTGGGGCTGACTTGCCAATATGCCTTATCTGGGCAGGCCAATCAGACCGTTATGGTTGGAAAAGAGTAAAGCAATCATCCTTACATCTCTGAATTAACGACCTGCTAAGCAGACTGACTACCGTAGACACTTTCAAGAGATTGAAGACCGTCTAAAACATCTCGAGTCTCTGTTGGAGGAGGGTTCGAAAAATGTCCAAAGCTCCATGAGAGCACGGAACACTGCAGAGACGACCGAGTACAATGATTACAATTCTAACACCCCTAACATCGTTTCCACAAGTGATGGTCCGCCCACTGGCTCTATCGGATCGGATGATCCTACTGATGGAATGGGGCATTTTGTTTTTGCCGATGAGGAACATCGCGTCTACTTTGGTATTTTCTCTTTTTCTTTGGGGTGGTAATTCAGCTCTCATCTATCCTGTAGGTCCATCATCCAACATCGCCTTCACGTCAGATCTGTCTCGGGCGTTGAAACGTGTTTCACGTACCCGAGGTCGATTATCGCCGGGCAACCAGCAGACCACCACAATACCAGATTTTCACATCGCGAGAGTCTCACGTCCAAGTTCGCCGGTTCCCCGTACAGCACCATGGGCGGCAGAGGATCATCAAGAAGACAATATGTCGACGTCGTCAATTTTCCATCTGCCACCGGACGAGGAGACGTCAGCCCTGATCGACCAGTACTTTGCTAACACAGGATTGCTCTTCCCTTATCTCCACGAAGAGACCTTTCGTGACACATATTCCCAGCTAAAACATAATAATGCGACGACACGGCGCACATGGCTTGGAGTCCTTAATATGGTACTCGCCTTGGCCACGCACACGACGGTGCTGCAGATAGGCCAAGTCGACAAACGTCAGGTTCAATCAGAAAAATTTTATCGCCGCGCTAATGGACTTTGTGCGGAGTATGTGATGAACGGAGCAAGCCTGGAAATTGGTCAGTTGTGCCCTCAATAATATTACCCGGTAATCCCTTTTTTTTTTTTTTTTTTTTTTTTTTTTTTCCGTTCTTTTTTGCCATGATGTTAATTATCGCTAGAGTAGTCCAGTATCTGCTTCTAGTCAGCCAGTACATGCAAGGCACAAAGTCATCTATTCAAACCTGGGCAACACATGGGCTTGCCGTTAAAGTGGCTTTACAACTTGGGTTACATTCGGCAGAAGCCTCGAAACGATTTCCCTCTATTGAGCGCGAGATTCGCAAGCGGACATGGTTTGGCTGTATTGTCCTTGACCGGTACGTTGTCGAGCAGAAACAGAAAGTCAAAATCTTACCATATTTTCTTGCTAGAACTCTGAGTATGACATTTGGCCGTCCTGCTTCGATCCCCGAGAATTATGCTAGACTGGAACTACCTATTTATTTTGATCTAATTGAACCACGCGAACGCGTAATCGAGGCACGCCATCGGTGCCGATATAGCACTGACTTTTTCAATGCCACGATGTACGTACTTATCCAAATATGGATACTAAACTGCGGAAAATGCGGAATAGTGATTTTGTTAATCATATGGCTGCCTGTAGTCGCCTTTATTCCATTCTAGGGAACGCCATCGATCTCCTTTACGAAGGAAACCTGGGCAGCGAGGACAAAATTCTCAACTACGAGATGGTCACCCGTGTGCTACGCATGCGTCATCTACTTGAGGAGTGGACCGAACAATTACCCAAACATTTGGGGCTCATCCGAGCGGAGAACTGCGCGTCCCAGCTGGGAAAGGATCCAACTATCGACCGATTCCGGACCATCCTGACCCTGCGGTATCACAATATCCGGCTTCTGATCCATCGAGTGGTTCTCGTTCGACTTTGTGACTCCCTTGACGATTTCAATGTGAGGGGCCAGGAGGTCCTAGCCTTGCAGGATGTCGCCTGGAGCACGATGCAAATCGCCACCGACTCTGCAACTGAAATAATTAACATCGTCCTCACGGTCGTGGAATCCGATTTGGTGAGGCGGGGTTTGTTGGGAGCATGGTGGTTTACGCTTTATTACAGTGCGTCTTTTCTTTTCTTTTCTAATGGCTATGCTATCAAATATTAACGCGCTTCACGTAGCTTTTGATGCTGCCTTAGTATTATTTACCATATTCTTACTTACGAAACGATCCGACTTTCTCAAGCTTTGGATACCAAGTACCGCCCCGGATTTGATGAAGCAAACATTCATTGGCTGTATAGGGCCGCTACGGCGGCTGGATGAGGGCAATCGGACGATTGACAAGTGTTGTCGGTGTTTGCAGCGGTTGGCAGATGCATGGAATCTCATCGGTATTACTTTCTCTCTTCTCTTTTTGGGATATTAAAAACTCAAACAATTTAACTAATGCATTCTCTTTCATGATAGAATCAAACAATAATCAAGCTATTATCCAAAATACAATGATGTTTACGCAATTGAATGATTATCACCATCAGAATCAAGACAACTCCGTCCCAGATGAGCAAGTTGTTGTGGACCAGAATCTGTCATTTCTGGACTTTGATTTCATGGCTAATGAGCTGTTTGATGTTACGGATGACTTTTTGCAAGGTCGAAATTCCTAGTTTCTAATTTCCGTGTTTTGATTGAATGACCTAGTTATCACTGATAAAAATGGAGGAGACCAGATGGTCCCAGTTTCATGCTACACGTATATAAGTACTAACAATGGTACCAATTTCACTACCTTTTTGACCTTTGGGACTTGAACCAGGGCCCTCACATCTAGAGGCCTTCGGGTATGCGTGTAATGGAACTCCCAGCAAGGGTGGCGAGTAACGAGGAGCTACTACTGGCCATATCTACTCGGTGTAATGACAAATAATAATTGGAGTCATTAGTAAACCTGATTGCGATGATGTTTCACCGTACAAAAGCAACAACCGCGCACCTGCGGGACGTTCCCGAATATCCCGCGGAATGGTTTCCTTCGATACACCCGTGAACCAATCGAGGGTGCAAGCCGGGTAAGTCCAGGGTTAAAATGTTTTTAAAAGTCACAAGGCGTGTAAGATGTATATATTCACTACTATTCGTGATAGAAAAACGTTATCATTCTAATCCCTCTAACATCCAATGAGTCTCCCACAGAAGCAACTATGCGCCTGGGTGCAAACACCCGGCCCGGAGGCGACTATAGAATTCCGGAACATCGAAGTGCCCACAACGGGCCCAGGTGAGGTGCTAGTTAAGCTCGAGGTGTCTGGCGTATGGTGAGTATGACAAATACACTGCGAGCAAGTCTGACATCGATAAAGCCATTCAGATCATCATTCGATTTACGGAAATACGCCAATGACGACCCACATTGCCGGTCATGAAGGTGTGGGGACTATCGTTGAAGGTGTGAAATCTCTTGATTCTACTTCAACAGATATATGTACCTAGCAAATGAGTCTGACTGTTAGGTGCTATAGTTGGGCCTAATGTCTCCGGGGAGCTTCTGAATAGAAGAGTCGGAGTGTCGTATGTCTATTGACTTCGACATAAAGAATACTTGGCAGTGTTAACAACTTGTCCAGATGGCTGCATCGCGCTTGTGGAAAATGTGAAATTTGCAAAACAGACTATACTCACTGTCCACACCAGGATAACTCAGGAAGAGTAAGTCCTCTATCAATCCAAGATTGGCTGACTACTTAAGACAAACAGAATGTATCAGGGACCTTCCAAGGTATTTTCTCTAGCTACTTTATCCTATGACTACACTAACAAAGACTCAAGAATACTGCGTGGCAGATGCCGACTACGTGTTTGAAATCCCTGCCAAAATTCCGTCGGCAACAGCCGCACCGCTGCTCTGCGGAGGCATTACTATGTACGGCGCTCTTGCGCGAGCTGACCTCCACGCCGGCGATTTTGTCGTCATACCCGGAGCCGGCGGTGGCTTAGGTCATTTAGGAGTCCAGATTTCGAACAGTATGGGCTTGCAGGTCATTGCAATTGATTCAGGCCCAGACAAGGAAGCCATTTGTATGGAATCCGGGGCCCGCCATTTCTTCGATTTTCGGCACAGTGGCACATCTTTGGTGGACCATGTCCGCTCTGTCACAGGAGGCATTGGAGCACACGCCGTTCTATGTATCACAGGCGCGCCGTCAGCCTATGACAGCGCTTTACCAATGCTACGGAGTCTAGGGAAACTGGTCTGTGTAGGTATTCCGCCGGCATCATACCGGCTCGCAGTCAACCCTTTCGAGATGTTGGTCCGCGGCCTACGAATCATCGGATCAACTGTGGGTAACAAATCACATATGTCGTCTTTGATGGATCTCGTGCTTCAGGGCAAGATTAAACCGACGGTTCAGGTCTACGAATTTTCAGAGTTGCCTGATGTTATGAAGCACTTGGAAAATGCAACAGTGGCGGGAAGAGCAGTTCTAAAAATTCAGAATTAAAATACAAAAACATTATTATTGCGTCAGATCTGATTTTGGAGATGTTCGTAGGCAATAAAATCGGGAATATCCTACAGATCTAGACGTAGAATTTTCTTTGCATGACGTTGTTTCTAGAATGCCCCGAGGTATCCATAATTATAAGAGTCCTTATAGAACGCATGGAAATAAAGTCACGACTAGCAAGCATATCTATCTCTCATTATTAATTCCTTTTTATTTTGGCGAGTCAGGACTAGGCTTTTTTGACTCCACGGTTCTTTTATCACTGTAGCTGGTTACGTGGGGCTTTTATAGCCTATGAATCGTATGATAAATAATTTCCAATAGCCTTCATGCAAAGTACAAAATACCAACTATCTTAATGAAAAATATTCGAACTCGTCACAATTTTTGCCTAACGATGAAACGGAATTTTCATCTCTCGTCCATTTGACTGTATCTGTCAATGTAGTGGAATGTCAAATGTTACAAATACTACTCTTGTCCGAAAACCCGTTGACACGTGCTCAGTCCCGCCAGGTAATCGCTTTCGTCCTATACCATTCTCTCAGCCCATCCGACGCATTAAACCGGCCAAACCCACTATCCCCAACACCACCATGAGGAAGAGACAGCTCGTCATGGATGGTCATATTGTTGATATGCACTGCTCCGGTCTCTAGTCTTCTCGCAAACTTCAATCCTCTTCGCAGATCTTCCGTAAACACCGCTGCAGTTAGACCATATGCAGTATCGTTGGCTAGTTGCAAAGCCTGCTCATCATCTGCAACTGTGTATAGCGATACGGAGGGACCGAACGATTCTTCATGATAGATATTCATACCGGGCTTGACTTCCTCGAGAACCACAGGTCGGAGGCGATTGTTTCCGTCTCCTGCGCCTGACAGAGAGCCATGCAAAACACTAGCCCCTTTATTAACTGCATCATCCAGAAGGGCTCGTACTTTCTTTGCGGATTTCTCGTTGATGAGTATGGGTGCAACCTGGTCGGGGCTAAAGAGACGATCTATCGCCGTCTTCAAAGCTGTGCGGAAGTCGCTGACGACACTGGCATTGACAATGATACGCTCTGTGCTCATGCACACTTGACCTGCATGGCTGAAGGCTCCCAGGGCGCATTGCTCCGCCGCCAACTCGAGATCTGCATCCGTGCAAATTATGGCCGCACTTTTCCCGCCGAGCTCAAGCAGACAGGGTTTCAGGTATTGTCCACATAGCCCTGCAATAATAGACCCTACTGTGGTACTACCAGTGAAATTAACCTTTCGAATGGCAGGGTGCCCTACCAACTGGCGTGTGACCGCAGCAGCATCCTCAGGTCGATGATATATGGTATTCAGGCAGCTGGCTGGAAGGCCAGCTTCATGTAGAATGGAGACGAAATGCCAGTACGTTGCTGGTGCTAATTCAGGGCCTTTCAGAATGACCGTATTTCCAGCAGCAAGTGGGAAAAGGCAGGCTCTCATGCCGAGGGTATGAGGCGCATTCCAGGGAGCAATACCTAGCACCACTCCATAAGGCTGACTGATAAATGCTGCACTGGTGTTCTTCTCGTCAGGATCAACTATAGTACCGTAGTTGGAGCTCAGTCCAGCTAGTTGGAGGCACATGTCTATCGCGGTGTCGTATTCAAACCCGAACATCACTGGAGGGACGCCGGTCTCTGCGGTGCTATATGCTTGGCTCTCGTCGCGGCGCTCCTTCAAAAGCTGGTGGGCCCGTAAGAAAATGTCTCGACGCTCCTGGGGCTTTTTCCATCGCCATATCTTAAAGGCAGCAGCAGCAGACACAATCGCGTCGTGCACGTCATTCTCATCAGCCGCGGAAGCTTTCCATAAAACCTGCTGGGTGACCGGTGAAATCACGTCAAAAGTAGTCTTTGTGACTCGCTGGGAACCATCAATCCATAATGGAACAGGGGAGTTGCCGTCGAATGGGATTCCCATTTTTTGGCTTTCTAATTTTTCTTGTTTTTTTAAGTGTAATTCGGGCACCAACGTGATTGTTCTTCCAAAGTACCTTGTTTTATTGTGAATTCATACACATTCATACACTATTACTTACTTTATATTACCATGTTCCGCCGGATTAACCTGGGGCTTGTCTTCTGAACAGCCTACAATTTTGTGGGTCCACTGACCATACGGAATACTGCCGCGGGAGAACCGGCAGAAGCCGATGCTTCCGAGATACATAATTACACCGTATATCCGGACAACAAGTCTGCCTAAACAACTAACAAAAATCATCAAAGTTTACTGTTTCACGTTTCCAATGATTATACATATGGCATTTCCTATAAATACAGTTTATATGTAAATTTAGTCACCCCCGCCGATTTGCTACCTGATCGGGATGGGAATATTAAATGCAGTCAATCCCGGCACCAAGTACTATGACTACCGACTGAACTAATTTAACCATAAAAGATGCTAGTTTCACCATTCATATTGGAATTAGTAACATAGGTTCTACTAGGTTCTACCCTCGGTGTCTTGTGTATCCAACAGGTAATCAGTCGTTCCTATCAATTAATATTTTGAACTCCGGAAAGGATAGATACATGACTTTAATAAATAGCAGAGAATGCCCACCGAGCGCTTAGTGAACTTTTATCAGTCCACAAAGAAGCGACAGGTCTTGTCTAGCCGTCCCAGAATACAGTGTACATGTACATATGCCCCATCACTTCCCATGTCCCAAAGCCTTATTCACCTCCGCGACGTCCCAGTAAAACGGTCTCAGTTCAACAATCACGCCTCGCACCAAGTCTACCGTGACTGACTGGCAAAATGGGAAATCCATCTCCTGGCCAGTATTACGTACCTTGAAGTGGACATTCGAAAGTACTACAATACGATCCGAATTTGGACGCTCGAAGATCTCAGGGTTCTGTACGTCGACGACGTCAAAGTAGTCCGCCATGCGCCGCGTCCAGTCCTGCATGCCATCAGGACCGACGTATAATCCAGCGTACGGCAAAGCGGACGTTTGCTCCATGCGAAAGTCGGAGGATAGGGTGGCTGCAATGCCTGTAAAGTCGCGGGCTTCTGGTGCGGCTTCCATATACTCTTTTTCCGCCTTGTAGAAGGCGTCTAGGACTTCTCGAGCTGTGTATTTTGCGTCGGACGCCATAATGTTCACTGTTTCGAATGTGGTGTTTTCGATTTTCGAGAGCTTTGATGAAGGATTGTATTGAGAAAGGCGCACGGTGAAGAATAATGCAAACGTAAATTGACCGTAAGTTGCATTTGTTTGCTTTTCTCGTGTATTAATGAGAGAACTTATTCTGGAGACTTATACGATGGATTAATTTACAAAGTGGCTTAAACGGGCTTCCTCGGCATCTTCGGGTCTGTTCCGGCTTGTTAAGGTCTTTCACATAATTTTCTTCCACAATTTGTAATCCTTACAAATCTTTTAAAGCTTGAATTTTATGAACATTTAAAGCCTCTAAGTCTATCTCCGGACATACGTAAGATCACTGGAATGAACCAAAGCGGAAATATCCGATATAGCCGATACCGCAAACCTTGGACAGTTTCTGGAATAACTAACTAATTATCATTCTGAAGACGCATGGGTATTGAGTAGAATAAGTCCGGAACACAATCTATTGGTAAACAATGGCTTCGCAATCGGCTTTTCAACAATCTCTCGAATCATACAAAACTACTAGTTCCATCCAAGATTTCCACAGTCTACGCGACAAAGTGGTGGTAATCACAGTTAAGTACAACCCTCTAAACAACTACAAATAAAAGCTCATTAGCTCTCAGGCGGTGGAGATGGTATTGGACTCGCTTTAGTCAAGGCCGTCGCAGAATTCGGTGGCCATGTCGCGGTAATTGGGCAGCGGGAGGCCCCCAATCCACAACTGTTTGAGATCCAGGACCTTCACGAGAAGATACAAGTGAAATATTTCAGGTGTGACCTTCTATATATGTAAGAAATTCATTTTTGGCTATTGTTAACAAAATGCCGTGCCATCTAGCGCCGATATCGCCCAAGAGTCGCTATTGACAAAAGCATTCGACAAAATTTTGACGGATTTTGGAAGGATTGACGGCGTGTACGTTTCCCTTCATTCTTTTGGTGGCTTTTTTTCTCTCTCTTGTTCTATTACCAGAGTACGGTTTACATGACAGCACTAAGACTTCGACAGGATAGCTTGCGCTGGAATCTGCGTCGAAAAGCCATTTGTCGAGCATACATGGGAAGAGGTGGTTCGATTGCAGATGGTAAATGTACGTCTGGATCCATTTCTATATCATAAGGCTCCAAATAACAAATATCCAGAGTGTTGGGCTCTTCTTCACTGTACAACTAGCCGTCAAGGCGATGCTACAAAACTTGCCTGGGGATGATGAGCGCACGCCAAAGGGCAGCGTTATTCTCATCGGGAGCATCGCGACGGATATGGGCGTCGAGAGCCAGGGGCTAACAGGCTATACGGCGTCCAAGGGGGGAGCCAAGGGCTTGCTTCACAGCCTGGCGGTTGAGCTGGCGCCGAAGGGAATTCGTGTCAATATGATCTCCCCGGGCCACACCATTACCGACATGTCAGTCAGTCAGTGGAAGACTCGGCCCGAGCTGGAGACTGTCATGAAGAATGCAGTGCCGATGGGGAGAATCGCCGAACGCAGAGATCTAAAAGGGGCCGCTGTCTACTTTTTGTCAGATGCGTCACTATATACGACCGGCAGTAACCTAACTATCAGCGGTGGGATCCATGCTGGAAGGCTATAAACGAACTATGGTGGCCGTATACATACGTATAACCTTGCCAAAACTTATTTTGTTACTGTGTATTTTATTTTTTTACTGTGGATATTTAATTTTATTACTATATGTCAGGAGACCACCGAAGCAGTCTCCTGCACCTCTGCCACTGAAGCGTCACCAAGGTTTTCTTATTCTTACACCGCGCCCACCGCTTATGAAATATTTATTTTAGATTGGCCGAAGCCGAATACGAAGAATGGGTGCTCCTGTTCATTGCCTTTGCTAATGTAATGCATCTAACTTCGAGCAGAACCCAAGCACCACCGAGCTGGGTTCCAACTGCAATCTCATCCAAGGCCTCTAGTATTGCGTCCAGATAAATTTTATCAGCATGTCTACAGGGTTTCCCACCAGTTTGACGGCACCGACGACCATTTACATATCTTTGACTTCTGTGCCGACAACCATGACCACGGTAACTATCACTACCACGACTGGTGATGGTATTTCCACTCCCAGCCCTATCCAGACTGATATGGTGAGCAACTACAACAAATTTCATCTAGTCGTAAGTGGAGACACTTGCCCAGACATTGCTACCACTGCCGATTTTCCTCATTCCAGCTTTTACCCCTGGAACCCAGCAGCGGGAAGCTGATGCGCTACTCTCGGTCTTGGTGACTACGTCTGCATTGGAATTACGGGTGGATCTTCGAGTCCTGCAGTCCTACAACGACAACTTCCACCGGTAATAGGACTACCACCTCGATGCTTACTTAGGTAGGAATGGTGACAAACTGCGATCAGTTTCACGATTTTGTCAGCGGAGATATAAGTGCTGCTATTGCCGAAGCTACCGACATCTCTTTGAGTGACCTTTACGCTTGGAACTCGGGAGTCAGAAGTATCTGCGCCAGCCTCTGGGTGGGTTACTATTAGTGCACAGGGATTCTGTAATAGTCTGGGGAAATTATGTCGCGTCAATTGATGCAGTTTTTCTTGTACAGGACTGCCCATTTTGACTTCTACCAACTAGGTTGTGTGGCAGTATCATAACCTTATAACCAAGAAACAATGAGTCGGGTTTTTTTGGCATAGCTAGCCTACCTCAAATCAGTTTATGTCAGTACTTGAAGCGCCTGACAGTACTTTAGACACGGGAATACATTGAATATAATAGTTTGAAGAAAATGGCATTGATATCCAAACCCTCCTCCCTCTTCCGGCTCAACAACCAAAGAACACGAATCCACTGTACACAGTTTCTAATTCTATGTAGACAAAATAACTCAAAATAGGAATTTAATATTCTAATCCTAGGATCATATCCATGAGGAAAATTTTTCCAAGCCACCGGGTAAACAAAGAAATCCAAACAGGCACACGACTTGTGATTTCCTCACCAGCCCTAGAACTTAATTCTCCAGATGTTTGCTTACTTCTAACCCTTCAATATCAATGGATATCAGTGTGCCCAAAGTTCGACAGCTAAGCTGTGTTCAATAAAGCACCAGACCACCGCTTATCTCAAATTGGCTATATACATCACAGATATTGGCAGTATGACAGATAACAACCCGTTGAATGTGGTTAGATTGCCCAGCAGCAGGCAACGAAGTCCTGTTCCCGAAGGTGACGAGGCGTGCAGTATGTGAAACTGTTGAGCTGAGATACACCGGCTAAGGTATGAAGGAGAAAAGAGCCCGAGATTATTCCTATTGAGCTGCAGAACTTTCCTGGGCCAGGGATATTGACAGTAACAATCCACATTGCTCTCGGCCTGTCAGTCCCACGAGATGAGGTCGCCTTGCGCTCCTCTTCAATATCTGGCGAAGGCTGGCTAGAAACAAATCAATTCTGGGTATCGGGGCGCGCAGCATTATGAAGGTACTATTTTAAATAGAATGATACAAATGGTTTTAATTCTGGTTCTTTGGAGGGTTCGCGCTGTTTTTTGGGAAGATAATGACAATAATAGTGGTCAATATTGTTGTTTTTATGACTGGTTTTGTGAAAGGAGACCTGGTATAAGTTTGCCGACGAGGTAGCGCCTTATAGACCAGCAGCCGTAACGAGGTAGGTATTATCATACCGGTATCGGGGATATGATACCCAGCTCCATTAATCTCAGTTACATAGATAAAAAATCATGGCGTTATTGATTTGAGTTTCGCGATTCAATTCAATAACGAATCGATTTAGCCAAATGCATCTGGATGGGTAGCAGATCCACGTGCATGCGGATAAAAAATTTGTGGCTTGGGTGGTTTGAACACCCGACTTCCAGATTAACACTATGTGTTGGATTGAAGTTTGGCTTCAGTCTGGCATTCTCCCAACTGAAATAAAGCCACTTGTTGAAAAAATTTGTTCTTTTTTAATTATAAATTCATATGAAGAAAAATCTAAACATTCCATGTGCCGAAAGACCATTGATTCGACATTCTAGGAATAACATCGTAAGAAAACTCTTTTGATCTCACTTACAGATGGTAGCCGATCTCGGCTCGAGTTTCCTCACTCTTACGGGTAAATATAGGCCCTTTTGTTTTTCCAACATTTACACGTGGTTACATAATACTGAATTCTTCCCAACTCTGGGCTAGTTAATGGTGCACCATTATATATATATTTCAAAGGTTGACTTCAAGACTACATGGCGATTACATCAATCAATTTGATATGTCAATTGCACATGTGCACTTCATGCCATCAAAACTGAACACGCACCAGTTCAAATGCTACATGTAGATACCTGGAATCTAATGCTGCCGTCATTGTTTCAAATCTACACATATTAGGTAGATTTCTCTTAACACTGGAACAATTTTCGAAATGTTGGCATCTTTGTAACCACAAAGATGCAAGATCATTTTCAAATGTTATTATTCGCACTACCAGCCGTTTAATGTTAAACCCTTAATCAATAGGGACATTGGATAATCGTAAGTAGGCCGTTATCTACATAATTTCTTTTTACCTTCGTTTCAGAAATTTTTAGTTTCGTAGACAGACAAATCGATTTCCATGTGTTCATACACATGTAGCTTCTGCCATAGTATTATATAACTTATGTCCGAATGACAAAAATCTTCCTATTCCATACGTATAGTTTAATCATGCCATGGAAAGTGTGAACATTGATATCTGGATACCGTGGTAGAGTGTACAGGTTTTTCTGTATCGGTGCAAGAAGTAATATATACTGAAAAGTGTCAACCTTGCAGAATTCAAGTCCAGCAGCTTCCCCCTTATTTGTACCAAATAATAAATGAACTAGTGATAAAATAGTATGTAGAAAGTTAACTGGAACTAATCTGGGTTAAAAAAAACCCAAAAAAATTGTGGCTTGGGTGGTTTGAACACCCGACTTCCAGATTAACACTATGTGTTGGATTGAAGTTTGGCTTCAGTCTGGCATTCTCCCAACTGAAATAAAGCCACCTGATGACAAATTGACGGTAATTTTTAATATATCAACCAAGGCCGACTTTTCCGCCAAGAAATACGAACCCGACCGGAGCAAGACATCGCTATGCATTGGTAGATGACAATATATACATTTTCTCCAAAACAATAATAACGTCATGCCCGTGGTCGTCCCCCCCAAAAGGAAAATCTAACAGTATGTATGTATTTTGTTTAAGGTGTAGAGAACTCTTTAGCTGTAGCATTTGAATTAGGATTTGCTTCACTTCATTCCCCAAATCCCTTCTCATACAGCTGTTTTCAGGGTCCGATATCAAATTGCATGTACAATATTGCAGAAGGCTAAATAACGAAATTCCATCTATTCACTTGAATTTCTCATTCCCCGCATTCACTTCCATTTCTCATTCTCGTCAGCATCTGTGCTAGTGGAAATGTGCCCGTATTTCTTCAAGTCTGCCCCATATTTCTCTATCTTGGCCAACATATGTCCAAGAGCATCTGAGCCTAACACGATTCGTAGAGGTGGCTCTTCCATGACTGCCAACTCGTACATAGCGTTAGCACCCTTAGAGGGGTCCCCACGCTGGGCCTTTTCCAACGCCTTGGCGGTTTCGCGCGGATCAATGTGAGCGTAAGCAGGAGTCTTGGACTCCTGGATGCTTATAGAATTGAAGAAGTTTGTCCTTTTACAATTTGAAGATTAGCTTGTCATAATCACGATTACCACGGCAAGGGGAACGGTACCTGAATCCACCCGGCTCGATGCACGTGAACTTGATATTCCAGGCCGGGTTCATCTCCTGTGCAATGGATTCGGTGAACCCTTCTACTGCCCACTTAGAGGCACAGTAAAGACTCATCATGGAAACACCGCATTGACCGGTTATACTAGTTATTTGCTGGATAACGCCGCCACATGGAGTTTGATCGCGCATCAGTTGGATCGCAGCCCGGGTTATATGAAGAGTAGCAAAGAAATTCACAGCCATTTCGCGATTGATTTCATCATCCGTCAGCTCCTCAAAAATCCCCATAAGACCATATCCAGCGTTGTTAACTAGCACGTCAATGCGGCCGAACGCGTCGACGGCAGCCCGCAGGGCAGCATCAATGCTCGCACGATCCGTGATTTCGAGAGAAACTGGAAGATAGTTCTTGGTTGAGGTGCCTGTAAACTGAAGTGATTCGACTTTACGGGATGTGGCAACGACAAAATCACCGCGATTGATCACTTCCTGTGCGTAGGCGCGGCCAAGGCCAGAAGAGGCGCCTGTGATAAAGAAGACTCTAGGCATTTTTCCTTCTCTGCTCCGTCCGGTTACAGATATCATGGACTGGTAAAATTGGGTATACCTTAGCTGAACTTTTGATTAGGAAATTATGGAATATGGCGACCAGTTTCAAGCACTCTTTATAAATGTTTGAGTCTTAGGGGAAATGACAAATTAGGAAGGTGGGTACTCCGCCGCTCCTTCGGGTTAGGTTCTCAGGATATCGACACCGAGAATTGTCAACATAAAATGAGCTAGTAAGACCCTTACAATTAGGGTTGTCCCTTTTCGGCGTAGCGGTTTACAGTTAGACAAGGATATATCTTGGTATTTACGGCAGGTGTACAAATTTGATGCAGGCTCTCAAGCAAGGCTCGGGTATCTCCTTTGGAAACAACTCCAATGTGTCAACGTCAACACCGAATTTATTATTCTGCGAGTTAAAATTTAGAAAGATAATATCGAGATCTATCAAATGCTGTTTCTTCGACACATTCCATGAGATAGTAAAGAATTATCGGAGCCCTGAGTTGACCTATATTCGCTGTGCCCTGTTTCTATTCCATTGAACGTAATTCCCGCTTTCTTCTCAATGTTACGTTCGCAATTCACAATGCAAAGACTATATAAACGTGAACTGGGTATTGCATCATTACTATGGTTAGAACACCCGTTTTATTTGTCTTTAAAACCGATAATGCGTCAAACTTTTGGAAAAATCAAACGATAACATCGCAATCCTCTCCAAGTATCGAAGATATCCACCCTTTTAACGAATTGACCACTTTCACGGTTATTGTTAACTTTGACGATCCATATGAAACCACCTTTTCATTATCTTGGGCCACGCCGGACAGCTCTAAAGATATATGATCAACTTGGCCAATTTTCGGACGTAATGTAAACGCAGCAACCAGAGAGTACATGAGCATACTAGCCCAAAAGTAGAGGCACGTGATTGCAACGTAGATTTTACCCACGTAGGGGTGTGATGAGCTTGGTGCTGCGATTGCGTGTGTGTAGTAGCAGCGTCCTGGGGTAGTTTTGTTCCATTGTTTCAATTTAATACCGAAAACAATTACAAAAGCCATGTATAAAATGACAAACAGTTCCATCAAAACACAACGAGCCACAATGGAAGGCCGTCTGTTGCCGAATACATTGACTAAAGAAGTGCATACTAATATCCTAGCTTTTCTTATCCGTAAATCTTGTTCCATGTCACAGTGAGGGAATGCAAATTGGTTACGCCGTGAAACCACTACGTCATAAATTAGGTGGTAGTGATATAGATCTCAAGTTTTATGTTGAGCTATAACCCCAATAAGGAGTGAAATTACTCTCCAAAAGTCATCTTTATTGTGTATATTAGTTTATATTTATATTGGCTCTTACCGTTCAATATCTGAATATCGCTAACAATCGATAGCATCTGATCAATGTGCCGCTTTCTTAGACGAAGTGGTAACAACCTAGAATCACTGGTATGATCAGCAGCAGAGACAGCCTCTATATCTGAATCATCGAGGTTTTTGTGAGCCTGACAAGGACTCAAAGCAGGTAGGTTCTGTACCCATTGAGGTAAAATGGTCCGAAGCACTGGCTTTTCCCACTCCACATCAAGTATAGCGGACCAGAATGACAGTATAAATGATATCCCACCCTGAATCACAAACGAGAGGATTATTTGCCAACAATACGTTAGTCTTGATGATGGTGCAATTCAGAAAGCCTTGATTGAGCTGGTTTACTCCAAGTCCGGCAATGTCAAGCTTTGCATTTCCAACGTTACTGCACGCCGTTTCTTTCTTCTATAAAGCTTAACCGTAGGGGTTTTAACCCTAGTATGAAAATTGAACTTTGTCCATTTATATAGTAATTTAATAGAAGATTGATTATGTATTATGTAGATCGACTTGAAACAAATCAATAGGCTGTGTGGGGCTGTTCAATGCAAAGACTGCCGATCAGATCTATAAGTAGCCATGTCGTGCACGAACGGCCCAACGGATACACTATGATTAGCAATCTGGTAGGGGCCAAAAACCATAACACCCATTATTATTTCAAATTGGTTTTTTTTTTTTAAAATACTTCATAAGCTCTTAAAAGGTGTTTTCCAGTACGATTAAAGTAAAGCGTATTCTATCATACCCAGAGTACGGAGTAACGGGTCGACATAGGGCAGCGGCTCTATCAGGCTTCAGACCTAGGCAGAGTACGGAATTACTAAATATAGGCACCTTGTACATTTCAGAGAACTCAAGAATGGCGGTAATTGATAATTCGGATATGAACCTAACGTAATGAGAAAGTTGACTCAAGTATACAAACGACAAACGATGTTTATCCCCGTTGAAGAAAAAAAAAGAAAACACTTATACTTCGGCTAACCGCATTTGGTGCTCCGGAATGTCATTTTCGGCAAGTCCTCCTAGCACTCCGGACTCCGGCTGTTTTCGAGATGGCTACTGCTGGAGCTTCGAAACCAAAGCCCTTGCAGGCTGGAGATACACGGATATAATTGAATTCTAAAATCCGCTAGATTCTATAAATTCGTACCAGATCCACGTCATACGGCTTGTTTTGGAAATCAAACTGAAGCAAACTATCTTACAACTGCCGAGCGAAGTACCAGAACTACCGACAGCCTATCAATTCAATTTCCACTTCACGGGAAAAAGGCCAAACGTTTTAATCAACAATGTCGCGCATTCTTGTCACTGGAGGCACTGGTTTTCTTGGAGCCGCAGTAGTGGATGTCTTACTGTCACGCGGTCACTCCGTTGTGACCACAGTTCGCAGTGCCGAAAAGGCGCAACAAATGCGATCTCATTTCCGGTCCGACAAGTTAGAATTTGTCATTGTCGAGGACATTGCCAAACTCGATGCCTTTGATAACGCTGTGGTCCATGACCCGCCATTCGATGCTGTTATCCATACCGCCAGTCCTTTCCACTACAACATTCAGGACATCGAAAAGGATATGATCGACCCCGCAGTGAACGGCACCGTAGGGATTCTACAGTCGATAAAGAAGAATGCTCCTACTGTCAAACGCGCAGTTATTACCTCCTCTTTTGCCGCTCTTTACCAGGCCGATAAGCCGCGAGGATCAAAATATTCGGAAAGTGACTGGAATCCCGTCACTTTGGAGACCATCAGTGATCCTGCGAACTCTAGCGGCCAATCAGGATATAGGACTAGTAAAGCACTTGCTGAAAAGGCGGCCTGGAAGTTTATGGAGAGAGAAAAGCCTGGGTTCTCACTTACCACACTGAACCCATCGCTGATTTTCGGACCCGTATTGCCATGGCTTAATTCAGTCAATGCCATCAACACATCCAATGAGCGGTTCTGGACATTCATATCCGGTGCAGCAAAATCAAAGTGCCCCCCTACAGGCAGTCTGTTTTGGGTTGACGTGCGCGACGCTGCCTTGGCCCACGCGATCGCTGCCGAGAAGCCGGAGGTTGCTGGAAAACGGTTCTTTCTGACCGCTGGAAATTTCTGCAACCGCGAAGTGGTACAGATTATTAGCGACGCCTTTCCAGAACTACGAGATGGCCTACCCAGCGGTGACGAGGCCCTTAAAGATGCGTCATATCCGCCGGGGGGGCCTGCGCACGGATACGACAATTCTGCTTCAAAGAAAGAGCTCGGCCTAGAATATCGAAGTCTGCAAGAGAGTACGATAGATACTGTGAAGAGCTTACAGGCAATGCAAAATCGGATACAGTAAGGGCAAAAGGGTGTTGGACCGTCCTCTATTCTCATTTTTCCTGCCTGCCATGCATATCAAGCACCAATGTCACATATCCCCAGGTTTTATAAACTAATCAAGGAATAGCAAATGAGTTTTACTATATCGAATAGCCATGGATCTATTACCTAGAAATGTGTATTTCCAACCTTAGAACCTATCCTCGACATCGTCCTGCCGAGGTGTGGGCGTGGAGAAGCATGTATGTAGATCAATTGGTCTTGATAAAAGGACAACACGCAAACAATCTGCTGATTCATGATACTATCTTACTATCACTTTCCGCAAAATGGATAGCCGCCTCAATGTCGTGACAGGCCACGATCATGGGGGCAGAATTGAAAAGGCGCTGGCTTTAAATCAGTGCTAAGAAACGGACTTAATAAGCATGAATTTATAGTCCAATGATTTAAACTTCGATTATCTTAGTTATCAATTGATATTAATGCTCATTTCACAACTTTCAAATGTTCCTTTCCACTCTCACCCAGTCTAAAATCTCTATATATCGGGACTCTACCATTTCTGGTAAGTTTAATGATTTCAATGCATTCAAAAGTATTACCTCCAGTTTTTCAATCGACTGTCCAAAGAGTCTTGGACCCCGCAGTGCGTCACAGTTCTTTCGAGCAATGGGTGTGCCTTTTCTGGAGATTTTTAAATGCGGAGCTGGTACATGGCCTAAAAGAGGGTATGCTGATGCTAGCACAGAGTCTATCCACTCCATCTCACAAGTGTACTGTGTTTCGCATGGGATTTGATCGTTTGATTTCACGTTAAACTGTTTAATGAGATGGCTCGCTTCTATTTGAAGTAGATACCACTCATTAAACAGATATTGGACACTTGGAGCCTGGTGTGACAACTCAGTTGCAGCTTCGTTAGATCTCCAGTCAGTGGGGATATGCCATTGCCATGATTGTATACGCTGGAAGAGCGCTAAAAGTTCGTCCTGTAATAAATATGCTGACTCGTCATGTTCAGATGTATCCTGCAGTCGTCGTTTCAAGCAAACCATTCTCGCTCCGCAAGCATCAAGTTCCGTTGCGGGCGTGTACGAGTCACACAACTCGCGGAACCGATCGTCCACGATGTTCCACAAGTCCCAATTCAGTGTTTCGGACCTTTGTGGTGCTAAGGATGCAATGTTGACAGCGTTATGTCGGACAGCGGCAAAGAGCGCAACAGACGAGCTGTCCTGAAAGTTCAAAAGCCCGCGTCTTCGAATCAAAGCTTCGGCCCCGGCTTGATGGACAATAAATCTCGGGGGGTTTTCTGAAGTTGGTGACCTATGAAGTTTGCTTCGCAAGAACTCTCCATGTCCGAGAATGACCACGGCCGCCAGGGTCTCGACGCTGACACTGCTTACAGGGTCCGAGACAGCTTTCCGGATACTTTGAATAACTTTAGCCATTAGCCGGCCCTCCTCATCAAGGCACTGCTGTTTGCCCGTTGAGCAGATCATGCTCATGACCAAAGTCGCCATCCACGTTGTAGTTAGTGTGAAGAGTGGCATGGGAGCGGATTCCCGATAGAGCGACTGTAAAGAGTCCAAATGGCCGTGGCTGGTTCGCCCATCCTCCATCAATCCACTGCCGAAAACCAAAAATGGAAGCGCGAAAGTGTCAACACCGGAGACTATTTGTCGGGGGAGACTTGGTTTGTTCAAGCGGTTCGTGCCAACAGCCTGTGCTGACTTGCGGCCGTTGCGATGGCCCCCATGGCGGCGCACAACAGACGTGGTCTGGTTTCTGAGCACGACATCGAGTTCATGGTGATAGCCAGGACAGCGGAACTTTAGTTTTACGCATTGGCGACATGCAGGACGCTCGAGACCACACTGAGAATCCGAATTAGTTAGTAATCGCACCGGTGGAGACTGTTGCCAAAGCTTGCCTTAACATGGCGATCTTTGCATCGCTGGCAGCCCCTTGCCGGACCGTGATGGACCATGATATGATGGATGCTCGTGGTCAATCCTACATTGAGTCAGTATTGAGAGCAACTTCTGGTGCAAGGACAGGTATTAGCTGAAGTAGAAATGTTAGTCAAGGTTGGATGCTGATGATAAATCAAGATTGAGGCGGGAACTCTCTCTCAAAAGTTGCCTTGTATGGTTTAGCTCGCGTTAAGGCTCTGGTGGAGCAGAACTGCATCCATGAATTTTGTCGCCTAAAGAGCCTGTAATTTCTCCACTGGGAAATGATGAGACGGCCTGGTAGGAATACGTTATTTTCTTCTCAAAAATTACCGCATTGGGAGCTGCTCGGACAAGTCTATATTTCATGCAAAGAGCTATGTATAAAAGCGAACGATTTTCCACCTGAATACAAGAAACTTTTTTTAAATAAAAAAACCACAGAATTCTCATTTCAGAACATCACAATGCCTGCCTTCAAGTTCATCAACAAACTCCAAGACAAACGTGTGTTGATCTTCGGAGGGACCTCCGGCATTGGCCATGCCGTCGCCGAAGCCCTGCTGGAACACGGCGCGAAGATCGTCATATCAGGGTCTAGCACTCAGAGCCTGCAAAGGGCGGTCGAGCGTCTACAAAAGGCCTATCCTGACGTTAAGCCGGAACGAATTGTTACGGCAGCCTGTGACTTGGTGCAGACCGATACGTTGGAACACAGACTGCGCGAGCTGTTGAAAGACGTAGTGTCTAAAGATGACCAGAAGATAGACCACGTTGTCTTCACTGCTGGCAACAGATTCGATGTCGCTGGCGGTATCACGGGGACTGATATTCCTCTTGTCCACTCGATCATGGCCGTGCGAGTCTACGCGCCGATCCTGATTGCTAGAGTTATCGCCACGACAGACTATGTCACCAAGTCGGCCTCAACGTCTTTTACCCTTACCTCTGGAACTGCGCATACCCGTCCGAATAAGACATGGCCAGTCATTGCTATGATGTCTGGTGCACTGCAAGGCCTAGCTCGCGGTTTAGCGGTTGACCTGGCACCGATTCGGGTCAATGTTGTCAACCCTGGCCTATTCCAAACTGAATTAGCTAGCAAATGGGTTCCCGAAGCCCTGGAAGCCGCGAGAAACATGACGCTAACGAAGCGACTTGGGCAGCCCGAGGATATTGCGGAGGCATATTTGTATTTCATGAAGGATTCTTCCGTAGATGGAACAGCTCTGGTTTCTGACAATGGAAAGGTGATAGCCTAGCTGAGAGATGTATGATTCATATATGTATCAATTGATCTAGGGGCTACTTGACACATCTCTACATATCGACATGAAATTAATTGCTCATGATGCCTATATTGATGCTCCAGAGTTCTCTCCCAGGATGGGCAATAATTAGTTCCTTGTAATAAGTCTTATGTAGTCGGTGTTTATGGACTTAATTGTTAAACCCCTAACTTCGAATCTCGTTGTATTAACGGCTGCTCTACCTTTTGAACTCGGTAACAAATAAAAGTACAAAAGAAATGTAAAAACGATAGAAATGCAGCCAAGGGCCCATGGTTGGCCAGAAATGTGGTTCACGTATTTCCACAAGCAAGCAAACCTGACATCTGCAATCGAGCGGTATGCCAAGGAAACAAGATGCATTGTCGGCATCATCGAGAGCCACCTGGAAAAGCAGAGGACAAAACCCTCACTTGACGTTGATGAGCCGGTCTGGCTGGTAGGAGAGAAATCACGTATGCAGATTTGTGCTTTGTACCGTGGAATCTTTTGCTGTTAACGAGGCTGTTCTCCGACGCTGGGTACCATGCCGAAAAGGAACCCCCGAGTTCTACAAATGGCACCGGCACCCTGTAGCAAGGCCTATTGCTCGCGGGGTTGTTTAATACAGAGAGCACTGCATGAAAACGATGCGAGATAGCGCTGCTGCGGTGCTGCCGAAGCGGAAGGAGTGATTGTAATACACTACATTTTCCCCCCGTATGCACTGGGGTAGCATTTGTGTATAGGTATTAAACCTTGTCGATGAAATTAATAATGTAGACAATAAATACGTGTTACCCTGTGTAAGTACACTTAGTGGCATTTTTTTGACCGGCAAAAACACGACGCTTTTATAGGTATATCCGCCACAGCCACGGCCACGTCGAGCTGTCTCTTAAGCAATCTTGCCTCGCCGTTCCTGCCCAATGAGACATAACACTCGTACAGACCATGTAGGGACCACACATTATTGGGATGCTGCATCGCTCGTGGTATGGCATTATTAATCCCGAGGTCCGTCTCGTAGACCTCCAGAGCGTCCTCAACACGCCCTTGGTCAAGTAGCAAGGCTCCATATGCGTGTCGCGGGGGCTGCATCCAGCCCCATGGCTCATCATAAGGCAAATTCGCGTCTAGCTCAATCGCTTCTCGGAGATGCACGAATGCTTTTTCGATATTGCCGGTTCGGTATTCGATTTCACCAGCGAGCATCGCTCGTGCAATGGCTAGAATATCAGTGCATTTGTTGTTGAAAATTGTGCGAGATGAGACAACGTTTTCGACTGCATTTGCAAAAAAATCTTGATGCGCACGTGCATCTTCTATCCTGCGTAGAATAGCACTAGCAATGCCCTTAGCGTAATGCATCATGGCCACAGTGACACAGTACAGCTCTTGGTTATGCGGAATCGTCAGCGACAGGATGTCTTCCCATCGACCGAACCGAACCAACGCATGAACACGCATGCCCAGGAATCCTTCCAGCCAGTCGGCCATGGGCGGCGATTCAATGCGAAGCAGATTCTCCGGAATGCTCTTTTCTAACCGGGATACTGTGTCAAGCGCAACCCCTGACTGACCTGCGAACATGGCCGCGTACAGCCTGAAATGGTAGTCATGCGCTCGGTAGAGGGTGTAAAAGTTCAAGGACCCGGCGTTAATCTCATATTTTTCGTCCGCATGGATTGCTCGCGTGTTGGAGATAATTGCTTGACGATACTCACCGCACAGTATATCCAAATGCGACGGCATGTGGTTTAAATGGCCGGCATCAGGAACTAGTTCGCGCAAGTAGTCGGCTATGCGGAGGGCAGACTCGGGCGTAGCGGACATTTCCATGAGATGAATGTACAGGTGAAGTATTCCTGGATGCTGCAGTCCATTCTCCTGAGCCAGCGCGTTGTCTTCCAGCACGCTTCTGATTTCAAGAGTGCGTGCCCCTGGTGCAGGCTCTCCGGTTTTGAGATTCCAGAGGCTCCAGGGAGTCAGGTTCATCAGGGCATCTGCATACAGTGCTGCAACGTCGAGATCGCGCGGAAATTCCTGGTAAACTGCCTTCATCGCGTCGGCGTACTCAACATTCCAGATGGAAAACTCATCTCCCGGGATTTTCGACGGATAGCGTAACTTGATCGCCTTGATGAGTGCAATTTCTACAGTCGCAACCTGCTTGCTTTTGAGAATTTCTGTCGCGCGTTGCACGGCTGAGTACGCCTCATGCAAAGAGCCAGACAACTCACGTCCGTCGAAGCTTTCCCAGGGCTTATTGTAGTTAGGTCCAAGGGCATAGGCCAGTCCCCAATAAGCAAGCACGCATTCCGGATCGTGCTCGAGGGCCTTTCTAAAGCAGAATACAGCTTCCTCGTGATTGAACGCGTATGTCCACACAAGGCCGCGGTTGAACCATGTTTGGGCGGCGGTCGAGATTGTTGTTATGGGGCGGCGATAGGAGCCGAGATTATAGGGATATTTTGTGTCTGTCTCCAGGCATGTGTCCATCTTGATACATAAATTGATATTATTGAATTGGTGCATGAACTGAAAGTCGAGTTGACGGCCTAGATCAAGTGGGGCGCACCCCTCATTACTGCTACTCGATGGACTTTTTTTTCAACTGGGTTCACAGTATTGGGTATATATGTACATAAAACCACACGCTAATCGAGGCAATAAAACACAAAAAAGACAAAAGAAAGCGATCAGAGAGGGTGACTATTTTCTTTGAAGCCCATGGCACCCAGTCTCACGGTGCGGACGCCAGCAACGACGAAGATGACGGCCGCAGCGAGCTGGGCGAGGACGTTCATAATAACATCCGCAGGTACGTTGGAAGAGAAAGACGAAGTGCCGATGGTGTTTCCGGAACCAAACAAGTTGAGGGCACCGTAGATGGCGCGTAGCAGGATGAAAGGAAGAGAGAAGAAGACAGCATTGAGGAGCTGTGTCGCTATTGTCAGCCAAAGGAGGTCTGGTATGGTGAAAAATGAGGTTTAACGTACAATAGTTGCATCGCGGAAAATAGTTGGGTCAACCTGATCGTACGAAGTCGGACGACGAAAAGACCACAGGCACAGACCGACAATGATGCCCCAGCCTAGAAACATGATGGCAAATCCTGCTTTGAGCAGGGTCATAGCCGAGTCGGGCGAGGGTTTTGTTTTAAACAGAGAAGAAACGCCGACGGCGACTAGAGCAAGGCCGGCAGTGACGAGCATGTGGATTTGCAAAACGACGAGCCATTCGATCTTGGTATTCCGGACGGACCCGCGGGCAGTACGACTGTATTTGGGGTTTCTTAGCGCATTGACAAGAGTCAGTGGAAAAAGAGTTCAAGACATACGCCTCGTGAAGAAGGCCAAGCGCAGCGAGAATCACTGGAGACAGGCCGATATTGTCCACAATGGTGGCGCCGGAGGATTGGGTAGCGGTCGTGTTATCAGAGTGAATTTTGAGACCGGCGGCGATGAGGCGGATCATGCAGAATGCGCCGACGTAGAACCAACCCAAGATGCCTCGTCTGCCATGGCGAAGGAGGCAGTACTGGCTCAGGAGCAGGAGGGGGATGTAAAGCACTAGCTGCAAGATGTCGAGAACTTTGTCGGCGTGGACGGGAATCATAGTGGTGACTTTTATACTTGCTATACGTATGCGTTTGGTGTAGGCTTGAGTAAGCTACGAGGATGGACAGAGAAAGGAATGTATTCCAAAGACTGTTGACTGGTGTTTCGAAGAGCTTGAAAGGCAGTTATTATATACACAGGATTTTCGAATTTTCTTCCCTTGCGAACCCAGCCCCGTTGGCAAAGCTTAGCCCAGAAAGAATCTTCTGTACAGAGTATGCTCATATGCACCCAATTGTAGACAGCGACAGTGCTGGCAGTGGAGAAGAAAGAGTAGTCAAAACACTGGCGCAAAAGGGCTGAAGGGAAGAAACGAGAGCATTGCAACAGCCTATTCATCCTGCATGGTGGGGAACGAGCCAGGAACGAGGAACGAGACGCCGATCTTTGCCTGAGAGGAGGAAGAAGTACGAGGCGGACTAGTCACAGCGAAGAAAGACAAAAATAAAAATCTTAATAGTTTTTAGCACCTTTTACGTACCTCTTCCAGGTGTGGGCTGGCACAACGGGCTTTGGGGGCCAATGGGGGCGCTTCTGTGGAGAGGAGCGATATTTTGCCAATAATAGTATGTGAATACGTAGATGCCGTGGACTCGGTACCGTCTATGCATGGAGTATTGATATTAGGGAGAGAGCTATTATTAGCTATTACTCCGTACGTAGTTGATAGTTAATCTTTGGAGCGACAAAGTTCTTGAAGAAATTTGCCCTTCGATAATTAATGCGCTGATTGGCCCGTTCCGTTTCCAAGTATAGATGTCGCTTTCGACCTCGCGCGGACCCCTTTTCTGACTAGCGGCTGTTGCCTTGATACCTGAGGCCTGCAGATCACGTGATTATATCGAACAATCAAATGTCAATGCTCCAGGCACAAGCACAGTGTGCGGCTGTATGCTGTGACTCTGTGACATCGCGAGGTTCTGGATCGTTTTACTAGATGTTATTTTTCAAACCGTGTTGATTTTTTGGTTCTGTGGCTATTCTATCAATTCATAAATTCAAGACACTGCTGTGAGCAAGCATGAGTCACTCGGCCCGGCATTGTTCCGGGTGAGTCAGCCGCCCACAAACCCGGCTAATCGAAGGCTGAAATTCGCTCCACGCAGCTCCGTCCGCCTACTCCCTCCTGCTCCCATCGAGAAAAACCCCCCATCGCTCTTGATTGCATTTTCGATCCGCCAACATGGGTAAAGTTCACGTAAGTATTATGTCCAAACGCCGCTCGATCCTCGATATGCGAAAGAAGCGCTCCGTGGAGAGTCGAGTCTTGTGCGACCGTGTGAATTTGCCTGCCAGTCTGACCGACCGACCGACCGACCGAGTGACCGAGTGAACACCTGTTTCGAAACATCTGCCGTGCACGAAATTTGGGCTATTTGAAACGCACGATACTCATGGGCTGGGTAGCCTTGGATTTGATGATATACGAATATTTGATACAATGAATCGATGGATAAACGGTTACTTCGTCAGACACAGAAGTGTTTTCTCGCCACTTGCGAAATTTCACACACACACCCGTTTTCTCGGGCACCCGTACTTACATGCACCACACGAGACTTTCCACGCCTTCGACGCCATCGAGGATTGATAACATACGTCCAACAGCCCACTAACAACATGCATAGGGAAGTTTGGCTCGTGCCGGAAAGGTCAAGGCCGCCACCCCCAAGGTCGACAAGCAGGAGAAGGTACACTATCACCACCAACTAACACGCCTATTATATTATAAAGCTGACACAACCTGCTACAGCCCAAGCAACCCAAGGGCCGTGCTCGCAAGCGCATGGTGTACACCCGCCGATTCGTCAACGTCACTCTCACCGGTGGCAAGCGCAAGGTATGATCAGCAAAATCTCTTCTCTCACCAACACAGTCCACTGATATGTGCCCCAGATGAACCCCAACCCCGGCTCGTAAAGAACCAATTTGTTAAATATCGCGACGACAAAATGAACGACTGACATCCCTATACCCGTTGTGTGGACGAAAGTCGCGGGGAGGCGGTGGAACATGTGATGATTACCTTGGGAACTGGGCATTGAACATCTTTTCTTTTGTGTCTACTTGTTGTCATCTACTTTTACGGACGGTACTTTTAGTTTGAAAGAAACTACATGGCGTTTTCTGCCAGAATTGGTTCCCGCCCATGGGCATAGTCTAGCAGAAGTCGATTAGAGGCGAATAGAAGCATATTCATCCTCATCTTTTCCTTTTCATTAGAACTATCAAGGCTGGATATTGACTTGGTCTGTGTGTCTCGCATTACATATGTACATGTGGCAGCAGTCTACCAGGCACATAGACGCTGAATGCGCGCCGACATCAGGGATCACGCTCACGTAGCATAGCCAGAATTGCCCATATTTGTTGGTGAGACTATCTGAAGGTAGAAGAAGAAAGAATATCAAAATTGGAGGACACGAACCGTCTGCCACATAGGCGTTCGAGCAATTACCCCATCAAAAACTATTTTATATCTTCATCCCCTCCTTGATTATTCCGGCCCATTTCTCGGACGTGCCACAAATGCATTCGCTTTGTGTCTGCATGTGCTGGGCATCCAGCACCAGTTGACAGCAAAGAAAGGAATGGCGATAAGTACTACGGAGTGGTGCGATGCATGCAAACAATCTGTCGTACAATTCCGAAAGATATGATATTCACGGCTTCGATCAGATAAACTGGGGCGAAATTGCAAAAGAAAAGGGACATACTTAAAACAGAGAGATTCATTGTAATTGCAATATTTACAATTTGCAGGTCTAGAGTGGAGCCAGCTGCGGCTGAACCTGCCCCGCAGAGCCGTGGCTGTGCTCGATCTGCACCGCCACGGCTCGTTGCTGCCTTGTTGCGCTGTAAGACTTGCATCCAGTCCTCCAGATTTTGCGCGCATCCAGGACGATTCGGTGTAGGCTGCTCGCATCTAGGAACAGATCGCGGCCATTTCCAACAGTTGACGGTGCACCCGCTCTGCTGAATACCTTCAAAATGTCGGCAAACGAATATTTTAGCGGCGGTGGGGCTTACGAGCAGAACGAGCAACACCGATATAACAACAACAGCAGCGATAACCAGTCACCATGGTCGTCGCCTCCTCCAATCCACACTCCCAGCTCCAGCACCTATGAGGGCTCCTATCCGCCATCAGAGCCTCCTTACAATTCCCCGCAACCAGCCTGGGGCCAGCCTACGTTTCCTCGCCAGTATGAAACGCAGCCCTATCCGACACAGTCCCCGTGCCCGCCGTATCAACAGGGCCAGTATAACTCACCTGAGCCATATCCCCCATATCCCCCTTACTATGCGCCTCGAGAAACTTATCCGTATCCACCGCAACATCAAGCGTACCTCCAGCAGCCTCCGGCATATAATGCAGGTCCTGCCGCAGAGGCACCGGACGAGAGAGGCCTGCTGGGGGCTGTAGCTGGGGGCGCTACTGGTGCCTTTGCTGGCCATCAGGTCCATCACGGTGTCCTTGGCGCAATAGGAGGTGCAATCACCGGCTCGGTAGCTGAGGATGCGATCAAAAAGCACAAGAAAGATAAGAAAGAGAGAAAGGAGAAGAAGAAATGGGGTCACGGGCGTCGGGACTCATCGTCGTCGTCGTCTTCTCCTTCATCCTCATCGTCGGATGATGAGCATCATCATCATCATCATCGCCGTCATAGTCAAGAAAATCACGATCCTAACCTCCGCGGCAATTTCTCCCGCTCGTCAAACGAGATTCGACTGGAAGGGAACTATGAGCTCGTGGCCTATTGCAACCCAGTTTCCGGCCATCCACGCCGATCTTCAATTCCGCTGAATAATGTACTAACTAACACATTTGGAAAGTTCAACTGGGCCCGTGGAGGGAACTTTGGCGCATCAGCAAGGCACGTGAGGTTAGTCGAGGGGGGCAGAGTGCTTGAGGCTGAGTTGGGAAATGGACGTGGAGGATGGGATCGGGCGTGGGTCAGACTGGATGAAAGGATTTCTAATCAAGATGGAAACTTGGTCTTCTTAGACTGATTTTGATTTCTATTATTATTATTATTTTTATTAGTAACTATACTTTTTGGAAAGGCACGGGCCTGGTCTGGAATATGCATTCGCTATTGACGCAGACGGCATAACGATCAAAATTCGCTCGTAAAACAATACCCCGTATTTCCAAGACTCGAACTATTTCAAATCTCCCATCCACACAATCCCTTTCTTCCAAGTAGCCCATCTGAGTTTCCAAACACAACAATTGCCGGATGCCGCATCTGGTGTATCTCGTGCCCGTCGAACAAAGACTCATCTTCATCAAGCTGGGCTCGATGAGATGAATGAGCCTCAATCCACACGTTTCTGTGACTAAAAATCGGTGAAGGTAGATCCTCCAATCGCATCACACGAAGATCGACCTTTTGGGTTCCAATGTAGTAGGAGAGAGCTCCCCGGCCTTGTTGAAGATTTTGTATAGGCTTACTTTCATGGCTTTCTGGTCTTCCTTGTTGATCAGCAGACACATGGCTGTTGATCTCAAAAACCCAACGGCTAGTTTGTCGCATGTGGCTTTCCTGTCCGTTTGTGTCGTTTTATTCATTATATCTCCATTAAACCGACTTTTTTTTGGCCGGGGTAGTGACTGAAACGTCGCTGTCGAGAAAGAAAAACGGCTTAGTGACGATTTTTCCATAGAGTAGGTCAGTCAGATACGCCAACAGCGCCATGCTTGTGCCCTTGGCTCCGAGTAGACTGTGTAGATGACCATTGCCGTCTAATCTGAGTACACGTTGGAGATTGTTCCGCAGAATTTTTGATGTCCCCATCAACTCGCGCAAATCTATCTGAGCGGCGTACTGCTTGATCCATTGCTGGATCTGTTTTGCAAACTGATCAAGTCGGCGTGTCGTCTTCTCAGAGTCTGACGCCCACATCGGATCCTCCAAGACAGTGCAGGCCTTTTCTTGCACCTCTTGGAGAAGAAGATCCTGCTCAGTGCCTTTTTGGTGCCGGACCACCAGATCGTTCACTAGTTTCTCAATACGACCGCGAAGCTGCGAGTTCTCCTCGCGCGTATTGTCGAGATCCAGCAGTAGATGATTTACCTGTTCCCGCAACTAGGCGTTCTCTTGCAGAAATCCGTCCTTGGTACACGGCGTGAGCTTATTTTGTGGACCTGGCCTGGAGAATCTCAAAGGAAATAGCCTAAGAATTTCGTTGTCTGGAGCTGTCATTGTCGACACAGGGGAGAATAGCATCGATCCCAACTCTGCCATGATCAAACCCCTATCGATTGGCACTGGGAGAAAGAAGAAGATGCAAGAAACGAAACTACACTGTCTCAGACGTGACGAAGATTACAGAGGAGAATCATTGCTGGTGACATGAGCCTGGGACAGGGCGCCAGGGCGCTGTGCCCCACCAGTTGCCTGATTCCTCTCTTGTTTTTATTCTCTACTCCCATCTACTCTTCCCCTCCTCTGGCGTTGTTTAGCATCAGGAGTCCCCAGCCTCATGTTTCCTTTTGTTGATAGAAGGTCGGATTCACCTCATATTTCGCTCTCTTGTTACTGCCTTTCGCCCTATATTGGAATTGCCTCGGCTCACCAAGATGAGGAGAGGAAAACTAATTATCGGTGTCGACTTCGACACCACTTTTACTGGCAAGTTCATTTCTTCCTCTTTTAACTCATGCTTATTAGATAATAGGAGTTAGCTATGTGATGACACCCAACACCGGCATTGAAGATGTCCACATTATCGGAACATGGCCAGGACATGGGCGTGAAGCAGGCTCTGTGTGGAAAGTGCCATCCCGTCTGGCATACATGCCTGAAAACCAGCCTGCAACAGCAAATGCATGGGGTTACCAAGTGACGGCAAAGATGAAAACATACTCCTGGATGAAACTACTGCTCGACTGCAAGGGACCTCCCACTGAGTACGATGACCGTGACCTGAAACACAGCCAAGGGGAGGGGCTTCTACAGCTACCTCCCGATACTACAGCAACGGAGATTTGTGGCAATTTCCTCCGAGAAATCTACAACTATACACTTGAGTATCTGAACAGGAGATTAACGGCAGCTGTTGCCGGGATAACGGATAACCCCTTTCGAGTTCTGGTTCACTGTGCCTGCCATTTGATCTGACGAAGCGAAGACTGCTATATGGGAAGCGGTCCTCAAACGGCTGATTAAACATCAATTTGATGCCAATTTGATGCTATCCGTTGCAAACATCCCCGCACAAAGATATCTGTAAGATATGAATAATCAGAAAGCTTTTCTTTGCTGACAACCTACAGAAGGTCATACTTGCCGGAGGCTTTGGTGACACTCCGTATCTGAATGTACAGCTCAAGAATTGGTGCTTTTCGATGCACAATATCGAACTTGTGTGCCCCGAAAACCCGTACGTAATTTTCTTTTTGAATCCAGGGGCGCGTTCGCTGAATTACACTCAGGCAGGCAGCGATCTTGGAAGGTGCCGCATTGAGCGGCCTGCAAGGTATCAAGGCTTCCAAAAAGTGATCCCGTGTTCATTATGGGATCCAGATGCAATGTCCTTTCCGTGAAGGAATCAATCCCGAGGGATTGCTGAGTACGATCCGTGGGACGACCACGAGAAGCTCTGCTCTAGCCGGGATGTTTGGAAAACCCGAAAGGTTGATCTCTTGGAAAAGGCGAAAACGAACATATGTTACCTATTCTAATGAATTCTAGGGCCAATATATCGATGAGAAGACTAAGTTCTGTCAGGAGATCGATGTCACTACGACCGATGACGAAGATCCGTCGTTCTATGCAGTTCTGTCCTCATGCACATCTGAGCCACTACCGACTACTTATCTGATTCAAGTGAGCACATATTGTTTTTTTCTTCTTGCTGCTGAGCATTACTAATTGAATGCACTAAGATGTGAATATCGTTGGGACTCTGCGCTTGGACTTTCGCGGCAGATCTACAACTGTTCAAACGCAGACAAATTGGTGGCTTAACTCATTGGAAATTGGAATATGACTTGCAAATTTTCTTGCCCCTTCAGCTGGTTTGCTACATGTCAGAGCCGTCACAAAAGGCAACAAAATTAGTGGGGGTCACCACTTTGGTTTACGATAGTGTGAAATGATGTAACGAGACTCGACGGGAAATGTCATCGTTACTGTGGGAACTGAAAATTACGCGTGGATGCCATGACCTAGTTTAATTTGTGAACGTCTTCTTTTCTGAAAATATAATTGTTAGAAATCCAGAAGAGTGGCGCCTAGGCGACGGCGGGATTTGACTAGATGAAAAGCAGCTTTCAATGTTATTTTTTCATTGACAGTCCTACCTGTACAGTAGTCCGAGATTAAGTTGACTCAAACTCTCGCGTTTCCTAACAATAGCTTGACATTTTCATATTTGGATACTGCCCAGTACTAGACAGGTCCGGGCCTATACTCGTCACACAACAGCTGTGCAAGTCAAGCTCCTCTTGCAAAGTGCCACAGAATTCTTCCCGTTCCTCCATTTGGGGCTTTACTGCTCTACACTGTGCTCAAGACTTCGTCCACGATGGGTTTCCAAAAGTTACCACAGAACAAACATATCGACTTGACAGCCTCTTCGTCCTGGAAAATGATGTCGAGGTTGTCTATAACGAGGTAGACAAGCTCCGTAAGCAAGACGCGTTTCCTCCCGCACCATTTATCAAAGAAGCGTTCTAGATGGTATGTTAAGGCCGATTCGTTCGAGCAGTTCTCCACCACCCACCACATAACTCTCATGCACATGCCAGCTCTTGAAGAGGAACGATTTGCAAACGAAGGGCACACAGGTATAGTGGATATGACGCTCCAAACGGGTGGATCCACTCATATCTCGCTGGAGTCATTATCAACGCAGTTTCCGAAAGAATATTATCTCGAGTATGATATCCAAATCAACGCTGTCGATCAGTGGCAGAGGCTGGTAGCTCAGTAATGGAAGTTGAAACCAGGACTGTTGTGGAAGTGAGAGAAAAAGGGAAGAGGGTTACACAGAGAGACAAGGAGAAAACACACACAGCCTGCGACGGGTTGGAAAAGTATGTGGTTAAATTATGTCCAGTTGCGGTGTTTGAGAAACTGAAAGAATTCTTTTACTTCACTGCTAGCTGCATTGAGTAACATTTTTTTTTGCATTGCTGACGCCAACGTAAAGGAAGATATATCACATTTATGATGGATCAGAAACTAACGCATTTGGAAAAGATATCAATTACTGCAAAGGCACGACGATAAATACCTAATAATTGAGAATGAGCAGTGGTCTTTCGTTGTGGAAGATAGACCCTTCAACTATGCCAGTAGCTTTTAATAGCACTATACGTTCAAATGGAGACCGAGTTCACTCTCTGGGGCATATTAAGATTCAAGAATCCTGATTTTCTCGTTTCCCGCGTGCAGTTTCTTCTCAAGTCGCTTTTGGTTTGAAGTAACCTTAACCAATACCTTGCGCCGGAAGTCGCTGGATCCCATAATGTCATAGTCACAATCCAAGTAATCAACGAGGCCAACAGTCTTTTCCGAAAATCTTTGGCTAGAAATTCCTCTATGCGGTTATCGTCTGGAGATAGATCAAAAAGAGCTTCAAGTAACCCCGAGTAATCAGAGGATCGTTTATTGGCGCTCATCCAGTCGATGAGTCTGCCACTTGAAAGTTCTTTAAGATAATCAATGGCAAATTGGTGAGCGGCAGAGTACATGGCATAGGGGTCCTACACGGGATACTCAGCCGTAGGCAAAATGGTGGAAGGACTTTGTCTACCACATGATTCTCCCTCAATTTCAGAGCCGACACATTGTATATCAAGATAGTCTCCAGTATAGAAATACTGAATCCTGCCAAGACATCTCGGTCTGTTTCCAGGGTAATGTGTTTCCCTCAGACTATTTGATGATACATTAGACGTAATACGTTATAAGTATAAAACTAAATAGTACGTACCTTGGAATTTTGACGAAGTTGATGGCGATCAATCTCGTCAAGAGCCTTTGATTGGGAGCAGACGATCACTCGGTGTACATCGAATATTGCTTTTTCGTGGCCTTCAATTGTCAAATCCAACCACTGTTTTCCACTCTGAAGCAGACCACTGATCCGATCGATAAACAGCTTAGAGGGCTCCATTTTTACGCAGTGATGGACTTCCTGTAAAAGTATTTCATGCAGAAACGAGAACAGTGAAGTGAAGAAATGAAACGGCGAATGATGCTTTTTTATATCGCTGGTGTACTATGTAGACACTCAGTAGGTGGAGGTTTGAGGATATCAATTTTAATAGATCATCTTGTTAAAGTGAGCATGGAATAAAGAAGGACCAGTGTAGATTAATTAAGAAGTAAAAAAGGTATAAAGAGTGAGGTGAGGCGAGATTAACCAGCTCCAGAATGGCATCCGCTGCAGTCTTAGAGTCACTGAATGAGTTCCTAAAAAGTGTAAGAATAAATTGAAGGATTTATTGCACTAGTCTGCTCTCAATTCTTACCCTCTCTCATATTTAGGTAAGATGAAACCGAGAAATAGTTACGTGCATTGATCTAGTAGTTGATAGCTTTAGTAGTTTTTCTATATTAGTCTTTTTATAGTTCTTCAATTGATTAACAGATATTTTTATATTCATAAACGTGTTCAACTATCGGAACAATAGCAATGAAAGTAGACGCATTGCAAATAATATCTCGTCACTTCTCTATCGTAGTTTACCAGGACATTTGACACAAAATTGGCATTGAGCGCCATGTTGAAAACTTCACATTAATTGACGTGGATTTCGAAATACACATGTAGATCGAAACTACAGCTGCGTGCTGACTTGGTCTGGTAGATCATATTGATGAACATTATTCATGTCTAAATTATCAAACGAACCTGGAACGTTCTACGATAATCCGCTGACTCGTAATTATTATTATTATTTTTTCGAGATGGCTGGCTGCACATGTGACTTAACAGACCTTTACAGATCTACAGATAACAATATGTACTTCAAAACTCGAATAGGTCCGTTCCTGATAGCACGAACGCGTGTATCGGTGAGCGGATCGACACCGTATCAGGAGAAGGATGCGATCACCATATGCTTGATGTCACCATCGTACGGCGTAATGACTCGTTTCGGCAGCACTAGAGGATCGACACCAACTGAAAAACCTTTCCTTATCGGGAGTGGTCTTTCACATTCTAGTTATATTAGAAATTGCTGCACGAATGCACCCGATTACTGATGACTCTCCCAGACGTCTCGAGGTGCACCTGAAGTTGCGCCTAGGCAAATTTCAGGGACTGGGCGAAACTGGAGGGTTACCTCGATCGAGGAGGGGCTCAGGATGATCCCGGAACGCTTGAGTCAGTGACTGGCCGAGACCATGGGGGCCGCGAGATGGCGGGAAAAAGTGGTCATCAACACGTGGGCGAGGCTCCTCGCAACGGTGTGTTTGAAGGAGCATTTAGAACGAGCACGGATCACACTCGTATGAATCTTCAGAATCAGCAGTACGTAGTAACGCCGAGCGTCCGGTATTAACGTGGCCACATGGCGACCTGGAGGGCTGCCAACACTATTGACAATAAAAACCAAAAGCTTGTTGTTTGCGAATGGTTTGGACCTGATCATGGCATCCGTACCTCGTAAAGGTTAATATAGGAACAGGAGGCTTGGCCAACAACGCTGACGATCTGTGTCATCTTCGGCCAGTGTTGGCCAGCCACACTGTGGATGCCGGACGCCCTCGGCAATTGAGCAGTTGCGTGACCGACGAGTTTTTGAAGCGCAGTGCATAACTTAACTATGTAATTATGGGGCTGACATGTGCAGGGGATTATTTGAAAAGACAGCATCAAAGTGCGCTCGCTTCCGATGGCTTTTAACAGGCGCAGATGTAGCAAAACCGCACGGGAATGGCCTGTTCGGGTAGGTCACTCTACGCGTGAGATTTTGGTTACATTAATATCATTAATACAGGTTATTTTTTTCCAGACGCCTGACGTCAAACCAGGTTCTGACAGACTGATGGACAAATTACTTGCTGGCGAAACGGAGCTAGAGCCCAACTGCGACCCTTCGGCCCCAGCAGCTTATCTGCAACCAGTTTAGGGCTTCACGTAGCGTCGAGATAGAGTCCACTGCCATCCGTTTCACTATACGCAAGACAGCCTAGCTTTGTTGCTGACCCCCCCATCTGCCGTGTTCTTCCAGTCATCGAGATTGTTCCCCTCGCACGGGCTCAAGGGTGTCCCTTGTCTTCCCACGTTGTGGCGGCTTTTGTCGATATGCTAATTAAATCAGTCGATTAGTTCTCCCCGCTCTGAATCCTCCGAGGCAGTGGCTGGCAGTGCTGCTCCCCGTCATTTAAAGCATTTGACAGGCTTAATCCTTCGGTAATATACCTGGTTCTTGTCCGTCGGTTGCTTGTGATCTTATCTTGAGACTGGCAGAGTAGACAGCAATTGTCCTGCAATGGTGCTCAACCTGTCGTCCTGACTTCTGCCGAGGAAGAGAGTAGTGAATGAATGTCTAAATGAGTTTCCTCCAGATCGTGGCCTCGTGGCCAACGCCCAACTACGACCACCCAGTCACTCGCGGCGATGGCATGGTCATTGCGAGCGCTGTCTTTGGCGCTGTCGGCACAGTGGCAACCGCATTGCGTCTCTACACCCGAGGCTGGATCACTCGAACGCTGGGCGCTGACGATGTTCTCATCTTTTTTGCCTGGGTGAGTACTTGTTCGCCGCTGTTTTATCTCCCCAATGGCTTGGGTGAAGTATACTGACGTAGGGATGAAGGCGTGGTCGATAGCAATGTACATCTGCCTGTCAATCGCATCGCGATCGTATGGCTTCAATATCCACATCTGGGACCTTCCTTTTGATAAAATGCCGACGTCCAACAAATACAGCCTGATCTTCCAAATCACATTTGCGTTTGCATCGTCGCTAACCAAGCTTTCGCTGCTCTGGTTCTGTCGACGCATCATTGGCGACGGTCGCAAAATCAGCTGGGGCTTCCACGACGTTGCTATTGTGTTTGTCATGAGTGTTATTGTCGTATTTGCGTCGATATATATCATCCTGTTGCTTGTGCAATGCCGGTTCGTCTTATAAAACCCGTCGCAATACATATCAATGACTGTTTTAAGATACGATTTGCTAACAAGGTCTCTGACAGTCCGCTCAAAGCCCTCTTCGACGTTCTGCCCTCGTATCCTCACACGTGCAGCATCAACAGCCACCAGCTCACCTACGGCGCCAGTATCGCCAACACCATCACCGACCTGCTAACAACACTGATTCCGGTCACCTTGGTGGGTACACTGCATCTTCCCTACCGACAGCGCATTGCCATTATGACGATCTTCTTGCTCGGCGTGTTCGTCAACGTCGCCGGCGCATTCCGCACTTACTACGTTCACCGGAGTATGGTGGTCACCAATTTGGATCGCTCGTGGACTGGGTGGCCGACATGTATTTCGGCAATCGTCGAAATCGGCCTCGGATTGGTACGTCTGTCATAATCTGTGAACTTTTCGCACATTTTAAATTTCAAATCAGCTAATGGCGTTCTTGTAGATCGTCACCTCAGCCCCCGCTCTACGCCCCTTTCTCAATCGCTTCATCCCCTCGTTCCTCGAATCTACTCGCCGAAAATACTTCTTCAACCACAAATACATCACACCTAACACCTCGGAGCAGAGTCGGAGCCACAAAAGCAGCAGCGGACGTCGTTCGCGCAGCATATTCCACCTGTCGACGATCGATAAATCATGGAACAAGTCGTGGCACAAGGACACGAATTTTACCAGCAACATCACGTCGAACGATATTGAGCTACAGGAGCCAGAGCCTATCTACGCTGGCAGTAGAGGGATCAACGTGACTAAGACGGTGCGACAGGATTCGACGCATCGCACCTCGTGGCCGAAAAGCCCATTTTCTAGTCGCAGCCAACTGGGTATGGGGCTCAAAAAGAGTTCGGATCGATTGAATGTGTTGGACGACGAGGAAAAGTTGACGAGACTCTATGAGAGCGATGCTTCAGGCAATGGTCGGTAAACATGTTTGTTGTTTGGTCATATGTAGCAATTTATATAGCAATTTATTATACCCTGTTTTTTTAGCACTAGAAACACCAATGGATTATGAACTGTATAAAAAGTTTTGCAATATTTACTTTAAGTTGGTTGTCCTAACTCTGGTCCTAGCGATAATATTGATCGTTATGCTGTCTAATTAAAAACAAAGTGGTACGTATACCTAGGGGTTACCATAGCAACTTCATCTGTATGATAGTTCGTTATATCAATTGATGTCTGTTAATGCTATACCAAAACAGTCCATGTGGTGCTAATATGTGAATAACCGCTATAAAAAAGTTGAACACTATGTATATCCGTTGCGCTCTATAAAACAGAAAGGTAGAAGGAGGACAAGTATGATATTGACTCACTAGAATCAGCCAGTGGCTATAGTAAATAACCTCAAGTAAAATAAACAAGAATATTTGATGCTTATGTTTCAAGTAGCGGTACCCAGTTACTCCATCCTGTTTGGTTGGCGAATATAAATCAACATCCTTAAGCAACAGGCCAGCTGTGGGATCTTTGGAGTGCGATGAGTCCTTGAACAGAGCCATGACGAGGGTTTTTCTTTGCAAAACTCTTCCAAACTATGCTTATTCAAGGACACAAGGAACCCATTGCTGCCAACCTGTACTGCAACAGCTAAAAGGTCTCCCTAGAAAAATAGTCCGTAACTGGGTCGACTTCTGCCTCGCTGTCCTCAATTGAATACCCATGGGTAGACCGATTGAAGTCGACACCTCAGCAAATTCCATCAGCTGCTGCGGTTCGTATGATGCAAACTCCTGGCTATGTCGTTCCAGTATATGCTGTAGGACTCCTCGACTGGTTCCCGTTTCACTACGATGAAAAATCCAACAAGATTAGTCTGATATCGAAAACCAAGTCTTGTCGTAGACGTAAACGGTGAATACATATCATGTAAGTTGCAATTGTATACACAAGTCATTTACACAACTAAACAAAAACGAACATTTGAAGAATTCGGCGGACGAAATATATAACCAGGGGAGATGATTGATGAAAGAGTCAATAGCTACTTATACCTAGAGAGTTTGTGACGTAAGGCTTTTAATATGATTGATGCGGTTCATTGTTAGCTGCCACACACGTTGGACATCTTGGAGCGAGATCTTGTTTCCTTCTTGAGGACATCTAGGAGCAGGGCTTTCCATGTTTCGGGAAGAGGAAGCTCGGAAATCTTGGAACCTTGAGAAGATGATCTTGAAAGCATCCCGTTTGTTAAGATTTCACCAGGGATTTGGCGGAAGGATAATATCCAGCGAAATAAAAAGCATATAAAAATAAAAATATGATTTGTCTTTAAATGTATATTTCTTCAGGCCTTTTCTTTCTTGGGGTTGACAACGTATTTAGAGGCTTATATAGCGAGGCTTATAATCTTTCAAAACCTCTGCAGTGAGGCTAATTTGACCAATTTTCCCAGGTTTCCCGAGTATGCTGTTAAATTGGTCAAATTGGCCTCGCTACGAAGCGTTCTGCGTCCTACTGGCGTTCATGCGCCGTAAAGGTGGGGCTTACGCCCTACCTGAACTAGTATCTGTAGCACAGTGATTAAACTGAAATCTGGCTAGCGATACGTCAATTGATGTACCAATCGATTACGATATTCAATGTTTGAAAAGCTGTCGTGGCCTGTAACTATTTAGTTTGAGCTATACAGCCTTGTAATCGCAGATTGCCAATGTTCTAGTTTCAAATGTGATATATTCGTGTAGAGCTGTGTTTAATGGGACTATGAAAATCTTGAGCATGAATCAGTTCTGACTAGGTTTGAACACCCAGTGCTCAAGATGCACCAGTTGACTTCATGTATTTATTATTATTACATATCAGTCGTCTGGCAACTCACATCGTCGTATACATTTTCATCTTGGATGGAAAACAACCCATGCTTACGTCCAATACCAACACACGTGTCTCGGGGATGCACATATGAAATTGACAGAAGCCGTTTTTATTAATCCTTCTTGTACTTCTGTATCACCTGAAGCATTCTATTTCTGAGTTTATATTGCTATTTCATTAACCGCTTCTACACGGTATCTCAGAGTACTCAAAGCTTACGTTCAGTCTGGTAGCGTGGCGTAGCAATTTGTTAGGCCGAGCCTTGAATTTTATTGGCCACATATAAAGGGGTATCGTGATTATAAACTAATAAGTCTCCAACTGGAAAGCAAAAGAGAACAAAAAAGACAATCATAGAGATAGAGCGCAATAGCGTCTATTCCATTTTTAGAATGGTTTACGATAGTGCAAGAAGTGGATCCAAAACTGCCCGACCAATCCGCTATCGCGTTGCTTATTTTCTGGATAGAACAAGCAGTTGATGGCTCAGCACTGAATCAACCAATCAAGGTGATGCCCTGTCTAATTTCTCCAGGATTGAAAAAAAGGTAAGAGTAACTAACAGTCGTTGCCATAAATAGCCATGGTGTTCTTCTCTTCTTCCAGATTTTATCGTTGCGTATTTTCTCAAGACCCAGGCCAGTCTATAATACAGAGTATCCACTTTCCTGCTTCGTGAGTTTACACAACATATATACAGTATATATATTAGCCATGTCATCAAACATCAGCTTGGGTCTCATTGTTCTCATCACTATCGTCACTGCCGGCGCAGCCGTTACCATTGGATTTAGCATTGTCAAAATGTTTGGCTGCATTGAAGACGAAAAGCTACGTCCAATGGACCGCGAGCAGGAGCAATACATGCGAGAGGTCCGGACGAGGAACCAGAGAGCAATTTACTGGCATTCAGGGGATGTGGCGAGAGCTTCACATGCTGAGACTGAGAGGACAAATTTGTAATGTATGCGACATGTCGAGCATGTGCTGCTATGTTCATGCTAACCGTTGAACAGGCCTAGGCGTGTCGGGCTGTCCAGTATCGACGGCAGGAATAAGACTTGATGAGTCGGGAGGGGGAGAAATGAATTCGCCTGGTAGCTTTCCAGTTTGGAATAAATTTGGTCAACAAGTTCCGTGGGCATCTTTCAGGAAGGCAATTCTGTTCGATGATGAATGGGCAACACCGCCATGCTCTTTTGATCTAGCCTCCACCGAGATGTCTGCTGGCCGTGTTGTACATCCCAACCCATTTTCAGCTCGAATATGCGCCTCACTCCATTGACGATATTCTTGCCCAAGTTATTCAAACACCACTCATCCGGTATTTGCAACAAGCAAATTCCATAGTGAGCAAGAATTCGCAAAGCCATTATGTCGTGTGCCATCAGCAAGTCGAGATAATCAGGATCCGCCATGGCAATCCACACAAATAACAGAGCTGGGTGCTCGAGGTTGAGAATAAATCCGTAAAAAGTGTACCGCAGCAGGGCAACGGTTTTCAAGTACACGAGTTTTTTGTCACTTCCATGTCCGAAGTCCGGAAGACAGCGAACTGCCTTTTCAATAGCTGATATGGCTCGATTGATTCCTTCGGGTAGTTGTGGTGGCTGTGAGCCATTAAACACACGATAGTGTTGATACAGTTTCGAATTATCACCAGCCTGGGCCCTCATTGTCGTGACGCCCTTTGCCAACTGGCAAAGCGAGACAATGTCGCTAGCTAGATTAGAAGATGGACTTGTCTCCGATGATCCAAGGAAGACCGCATTAAACATAATAATTAATATAGAGCTGGCATACAGCGGGTCGAAATTTTGCGCGTTAAGCCCCGTAAGCATGGGCCGGAAGAGTGAGACGGAATAGTCGTGATGATCGATTGCCAACTCTCGGTAGTAGTCCGCTTCAGCCTTGGATGTCGTGGCTGTTTGCGCATAATGAAGTGCTGAAACCGCAAGCATACCGTGCATCAGATGCGAATGGCTGTAGCCATCCTCGATAATACGGAGCGCCCATATTTCCTGGAGGCTGTGGCTGTGCGTCACGATTGGGGTTACCCGCGACAAAAAGTTCTGCAGCAAAAAATGATCCGGATTGGACGGACGAGCTGTCGCCAGAGGAGCCCAGTCATTCAAGTGTGACTCAGTGAAAGCGGCACTCATATCATTTTCGCTGTTGGCGTCGCCCAAAAGGTCTAGACGCCGCGTCGGCTCTTGAGGGAAAATACATTCTTCATTTCTTCGCGAGCAATGACCGCAGACCGGTTTTTGGACATCGCACTGCCAAAGTTGTCAGAACGCTTCGCTCCATACGCAGTCCAACGGTGCCATCCGAGTTGTCTAATCGAACCTACCTTGACCTTCCGCGTCTTGCATCGGAAGCAGCCATTGCGCGACTTTGCATGAAACCGCCGCGAAGGCATTTGGCCCGCTGAACTGAGCGACACGCTCGCTATCTTTACGCCAAAGCAAAACGATGGCTGCGGGGACAGACCCTGTTTAATGCTGAGTGAAGGAGTGGGATTATTATTTAACTTCAGGGATGCCTTCGGGTTTGGGGCAAGCCGTCGCAGCCTGCAGCTAAGTGGGTTGCACTAGTCCAATTGTGGTACACAGTCTCCTGGGGCGTGAGCCTTAATTGACTCGCGGCTGCTATTGGCTGGCTATATGGCAACGCGCAACGGGCCCATGTGCTTTGTGGGGTTCAAGCCGCCATTTCCGCCAATGAATAGCGCCGGTCTTAAAATGGCCCCAGTCAGCCCGAACTCAGATTCTAATTATGGAATACTTCACAGCCAATAATATTCGATCCTGAAACGCCACACTATTTAAGCTTGACCATTATCACGTAATATTTCTACACATCGCAGATGAATACTAACGTATAATGCTTGGTTGTTCTACAAATGGAGTACTCCGTAATTTCGTGGTGTCTGTCCGCCGTCTGGAGCTGCGGAGCAAACCTAGAGTCACGCGTCAGGGGTCGGATGTATCGAAGCGCCGGCGGTTATAAGAAGACAAAAAAAAAGAAAAAATTAAGCTGGGCCAAGTGCGACGATGCTATGTCTAACATCTGGGGCATGCCCACCAATAAACTGGCGCACCGTCCTGTACAGCGCTTTTTGACTCAGCGCATCTTCGTCTGGTTCCAAAAGGCCGTGATCCAGAGGCCCAGGCATGCCTCCGTTTAGCTCCCAGAGATGGCCGTCATCTGCCTTGACAAATGCAACGAAATGGAAATAGTTTGGGTCCTCGGGCGACGGTGCTGTAGAGTCACCGGTGTCAGCAGCGTCCATGTGTGCTATTTCCAGAAAATCGGAGTTGTATAGTAGGTCTGCTCGGGCCTCTGGACGAAGTTGAATGGATGTCTGCAGGATCTTATCGAGTTGTGACCCCGGCGGGATGCAACTCTTTCCAGCGCCATTCATAACACTGTGGAGGAACGCCATCAACCCGCATGCGTGGCCGATCGTCTGCTTAAACCACATAACCGGCTCCGAAGGGCCACATCCCTGATATTCTTCCATTTGTTTCTCAACTCCGTCACGCGTTGCATGATAGACGTCTGCTGGGGTGAGGAAAATAATTGCATGGACAGGGCGCGGGATAAACGCTAGCAAGTCGGCGTCGTTGACGTCCAGCACGTCAAAGAAATCTAGACAAGGCGATAGGCCCAGTTTGCTGGCCAGCCGCCGGAAAACCTCTGGATTGTTCTCTGCTGGAATGTTAGTTCCACAACCCCCCTTGATTTTTGAGGACGGCTGGCGAACCAAGGGGAATAAAGGTCTTTTTCCCTTGCACCACTTTCGTTGCCGGATGAGGCATGTCGTCGATCTAAGCGCTCTGTACAAAGCTCTCGTGCTAGTTAGTTAATGGAGTACGTAGTGCGTAGTATATAAGCTTCAATGCAAGGGTCGAAACTATCCCCACCTTCCCCACCTACCCATTCTAAACACGGAACAACAATCTCCCGGAGTCCCCTCGATACTGGGATTATATTGAGTCACTAATACGTAGTAATAATGCTTATAAATGCAAGATTTGATATGTTGTAGAGCGGTCATACTAGTGCAATTCTGGAGCTTTCACTTCGCTGTAACAAGGGTAAAACCGTGAATCCTTCGCGGGACCCCCGGAGGCGCCTTGTATTGGTAGGATTGCCACTAGCATTGGGTAAGCTGTCTCACGCTGGAAGATATTGAACCAAGCTGCTAAACCGTCTGCTTTCAGCTATCTTTCTTTTCCATGATATATTTTTTTTTCACTTTTTACAGGGGCTACTGCCCCTGCATACTTGCTTAATTCTTGACGTATCCCCTTTGGTAGCCCCTTGATAAAATGACCCACGTGACTGATTCCACATTCTCGCGTGTTTAGCCACGAGGAGCCACACTGTGGTTTGGCATGCCCGGCTCTTAGCCCAAGCCTTGGCAGAACTGTAGTTGACACTGGCTGATGTATCAGACAAACGGGTATCAGTACAAAATATCACTACAAGCAGTACCTTCAAAATTTTCATTTGATACTATTGTCATTTATGTTTTCAGTTGATGTTTAAAAGATGCTATTCTGCGGAGCGGCGAGGGTCTCGCTATTTTCACCCTTGATAGACGCAGTGTTTCGTACTTCCGAATTGGGACATTCCAACCCCTTCGCGCCGGAGCTGCCGATGTCAAGGGTCTCCCGTACTGTCATGCTTCCGAGAAGAAAGGTTATAGGTGACATTGTTTACGCCACGTTTTCCAGAAGTCATGGTTTAGCCTGACTGAAACAATTGGTTCCATTGCTCTGTAGCTGGCCGTAGCATCTCGCCCTTGAGCAACATGCAGCGCCCTCAAATAAGTGTTTCAAGAAACGCATAGGTATCGTTGATTCTTGTCAACCATAGCATGACACCGCCTTTACACAATAACTGTACTTAGTCTGTAGATTCAATCTTTAACAATGCAGCGTCGCTTTCTTATGACATGGACGCTTCCGTCCTCGGTGACGTCAAAACCGTTTTCCTAAAACGGAAATTTCATCACAGCCCGACAGTTCCTTTTTTAGACAAGACAGACTAGTGGCGCTTTCTGAACACATCACCTACACCATCATAGCATGGAAGCCTGCATATCTTGCGTTTTGTCGCTGTTTTTGTCATGTTGGGTACAGGCTATATAAAGGCTTGACGAATCTCGTTTTGTTCAACTTAAAATCATCAACAGTCACTACCAGCATCACTCATCTTAGTCGTCAATAGTTATTAATTTGGCAATACATCCCCAACACTATACACACTGGTTAAAGAAATATGGTGAACTCCAAGCTTACCGTGCTAGTCTTTGCCGGCTCGGCACTTTCTGCTGTCGTTCCACGAGAAGAACCAGGCGCTGGCCATGATTACCCGGCAGCCCCTGCAGTGCCTGTACCCGCACCCTGGGGACCGCCAGGCTCTGTTCCATCCAATACAGAGCATAATTTCCCTGGAGACTCGATCGGGGAGCATGAACATACAGAGTCCGAATACTTTCCTCCGCCAGAGGTCACAATGTCAGCACCACTTCAAGCGGCTTTCACTGGCGCTCCCGGAGCAGGCCCCTTTCCCGAACTAAGAAAACCACATGGTCCAAAATCAGCTTCATTCAATTCCATCTCACAGACCAGCAGTGAGTGCACGGTTCCTCCCTTCAGGTCAGAGCCAACACAAGCGCCTCAGAGGGAGGACTCGTTTCATCCAGTTGGCACTTTTGTCCAGGCGACACCTGCCCTGGGGTCTTCGCACATTAGACCACCTCCATGTTCGTCTGGTGAATCTATCCGACCATTGTCCACATTCACACAAACCCCACGACCTTGCCCAAGTAATGGAGCACCTCAACAGCCTTCCCAAGGTGTTCCGACTGGTGGTCTCCCATCGTTTGACCACCCGGAGCCCCCTTTCGGTTCTTATGGCCACCCTTGGAGTCCTCCACATCCTATCTCCACAGACCCAGCCAAGCCCGGCGAAGAGACTCACCTTAAATACCCGTCTGGTGATTCCGAGGGCCCGGGTCCGCATCAGCCCTCCGGTGGGTCCTCGCCTCCATTTCATGGAGGCTCTTCAGAGCCTCCTCACCCCTCTGGTCCAGAAGGACAGCCGCCTCACCCTGGACCTGATGGACCACCTGGAGAACCCCCTCACTCGCCTCACCCAGAGGGACAGCCGCCGCATCCAGAAGGACAACCGCCTCATTTCTATAGTGGAACTCCCCCTCAGACGGGCACTGGAGAGCCTCATCACCCCTCTGTTCCAGAAGGAAACCCGCCTCACCCTGGACCTGATGGTCATCCAAGAGAAACCCCTCATTCACCCCAGCCACAAGGGAAACCGCCTCATTCTTATGGTGGACTTCCTCCCCCTCAGGCGAGCGCTGGAGAGCCTCCTCACCCTGGTCATGATGGACCACAAGAAGGGCCCTCTGGTCATCCCGCAGGTCCAACAGAGCAAGCGGGTGGATCACCTCCCTTGCCGGTCGGTATTTCTGAGCAACATAACCCTCAACCCATAGGCGAACCAGCAGGGGATCATGGTGACCATCCCACACCTCCCCATGCTATGTCAGAGGGCGAGTCTCCATGCCCAGAAGGACACCCGGTGTCCCCGCACAATCCCCATTCGACGCCCCCTGTCTTAGTACTAGGTAAGTTTTGTGCGCAGCGCCCATAGAATAGCTATATCTCTAACTGTGATAAGCATCCTTTGGAAAACCAGAACCCACACCACGGGTACCTTCACGTGCAAAACCTGGGTCGAGGCAATTCGAGAAGTCACGCAGCTCAAGCGCTGCATCTCCCTCGCGCTCACCATTACCACCGAAAACTTCGGTGACAAAACAGTCATCACCCCAACCAACACAGAAGACTACTGACACTCAGGGCCCAGAGCAATCGTCTGCCCAGTTCTCTAGCAACGCCGTCATGTCGAAGAAGACCGTTTCCACTGGCTTGGTGAGCGTAGCTATCGGGCTTCTTCTAGTACCATTTTTCCACTAGATGTTCTTTCACTCCTTTTGATTAATGCGTGATTTTCACCGTGATTTTTTAAGTTGCTTTTTGGTACCCATGTACTTGTCACATATTGTTGTAATACGTTGAACATAGAGATCAATAATACTATTTCCGAATTTATCCTCTTCGTTTCACTTTGTCTTATGGAAAGATAATTCGTTAATGTGTGATCACTAGTTTTTATTAACATAAACTAATTTACCAACCAATTCAATGTTATTAGTCGCAGGCCGTATTTAAGTAACTTGAATCGTTAGGCTCTTTAGGTGCCGCTACGAGTCATTGAAAAAGTGTATCAATTGAAAGAACCGTACATGCACAAGGCATTTCTTGTTCCAAAACATTTTCTCGAGGTTAGTATCGCTGTTACCAACGCTATACATAGCTCGAACGGGGTCTCATTGGATATTGAGTGTGCCAATGTCGCCATTTCTCTAGCAACAATAGGGCCGGGGTTCTCAAGTGTCGAGATCTAAGTTTGTGGTGATTTCTTAATATTATTTCTGCTTTCGTCAGCCTCTACTCGGAGACTTTTACAGCAACCGAAGAAAGGCGATGAAGGCGCACTAGGCACGCACCCCAGACGGCTAAATTACACGGCCGAGGTCAACAAATTCTTCGGTGATAAAGCCTCATACAGTTAAATAACCAAACTTATTAAAGTTGCGTAGTCTATGCAAACGTCTCGTAGAGTGCCTTCCGTTCTATTCCGGGTTCACGTAGAGCGCGCCCTTACTACACATATAATCCAAGGCACGGGGAGTAAGCGTAGGGGCCGGTTAATTGTCATTATTAAGAAATATGCTTATGAAAAGCGGCTTTTTACTAGCGTAGGTTACACTGGCCAGTCCTCGAAAAATATGACTAGTACTTCGTATAATAATATGGTGATTACTTTCAGCTGGCTAGCGTAGAAGAAAAGCCCCAAATTTCTTCACCTGTGTCTTTATAAAAATCAGGTAAGCAGCCCTGAGGTAGCCGCCGATCCACATCTGTTGCATTATGAAAACTTGGTAGTATTAACAATTAAATTATTGAAAACATGACTAATTACGGAGTACATGAATTCATCCATTGTGCTGCCTTCTGGAAGCCTGTCACCCGGTGCCGATCCGGTAGTTTTGGCCTTCGGCCCTGTTATTGTGTTGTGAGGAGCATCTGGGTTATTAATTCTTAACACAAACCACAAATGAACAAGTTAGATTCATGAGTTTCAGCGTCCCTTACCTTGTTCGGACCAAGCTGCTCACCCTGGCTGAGACCGGTCTAGCCATTGTTACATGCGGCGTCAGCCGAAAACCACCGGCATTGTTAAGGGCGAGTCCCGCTTCTTTTACTTTCCCCCCAGGCCAATCACTGTCTCCAGGATCTGGGGCCCGGCATTGAAAGAAGTATTTTAGCAAGCTTTGTGTTGCCAGTATAGAGATTTGTTTTGATTTCAACTGAGACCGCTGCGCCTATAAAGCAAACCACACATCTCACACGCTGACGATAATCAGAAACAAAGTCGACTGTTGTTAAATTGGTGCAATTTAACTGAATAAATTGCCGGTCCACGATGTCTAACACCAAGATGTTTGCTCTGCTCACTCTTGCAGGTTCTTTAACACAAGCTACCCCGGTGACAAGGTCAGCTGGATTTTCATCTGTTTGCAGCGACATCACTTTGGACAGCAATTTTTGGCTCCATGCAACTTGCCCCGATGACTCTGGTGCCCCGGTAGACAGCACCGTGTACTTACCCTTTTGGATTGAGAATGACCAGGGAAAGTTGGCCGTACGTTTCCCCTGTTTCTAAACAAGTAATCACCACAGCTAACAAAACGGTAACGATAGTGGAAAGATGAGTATGTTGGCCTCATAATTCCATGGAAATGAGAAACAACAAACTAACAACATTGTTCGCTCAAATTCAGTGGCAATTTTGAATACTATTGCTCTGACTACATCTTATTCAACAATGGTACCCTTGGGGCTTATTGCCAGGGTACTTTCACAAACCAGAGCGGAAACTCGACCCTCAATCTCGGTATGTTCCATGCCCACTCCCAAACCCCTAGAGTCTCCTTCTAACGGCAACGTGTGTTAAAAAACAGAGGAACACATCGCAAACTACAATGGTCACTTGCTTTCTGACTTGGATGGCACCCCGGACACGCCGAAGAACTCTTCCACTGTCCCTGTTCCCGCGGACCCTTCACTGAACATTACTTTCTCTACCAGCAGTACTGACTGCGAGAGCGGATTTGCATGGCCTATCACTAGTCCTGAAGATTGCTGGGCATTCACTTACGCCACAGGACGTGCCACACCCTTTGACTCTGTTCAGATAGCCGCCAACCAAGGCTGGTCGATTGAAGGATACAACGCTTCAGGCTGCCTGGGAACCCCGCTGTGGACATATTCCGCGAGCGAAAACCAGTGTGTGGCATTTAGCAATGGAAGTCTAGCCTACTTCAAAATGACTCCATTGTGGAACTGGGACTAAGGAGAGTTTCGAGTCTTTCGATCGAGAGCTGTCTGGTGACCACTGGAAAAATTCGGTATGGCGATTTTTCTAATCTAAGTTTCGGAAACGCTGAATTGGACTTGGTGTGAGAAAACCGACTTGAAAGATCCAAGTAAGGCAAAATGTTATTACATAGCTTGTAACCAGTAAATATAGCTAAGTGCGCTAATAAAAGACTTCTCGATCGATCTGCGCCGTACGAAGAAAATTGTCCCCACTTTCTTAATCAGATTTGAAGCGTGAAGTTTTTAGCCACATTCTTATAGGTGATGAGGCGGTTGGTAATATGAGATTGATTAGACAACGGGGGCTGAAGTTCTTACTTCCGGATTTCGGACCTCAGGTTTAATATTTCAATGCTTAGACAACTCCTGGAAGGTTGATAGCTGATAGATATAAGCGACTATTGTATTATTTGATCTGGCATACCCCGACCTGCCCTAGCCGGATAGAAAGGATTAGAGAAATTGCGCCATATCATGTTGCTACAGCCCGCTTGTTTCGATAATGATTTACCCAACTTGAAGACGTGCAAAAATAAATAATGTATATCCTTTTGTTCATTGATTCATTCGTTGTGTTTTCTTTTTTCAAAGAGCAACCTGAGTGTTTACGTAAACTAGAGCCTGCCTACATACATAGTACCATCTAGTCCGTTCTACCGCTAGTTACGGTCAACTTCGATGTTACGTCCATATACACACTGGAATCAGTGCAATCAATACTAGTCATGTACATGTAACGTTAAAAACGACAAGAGCAGTCTTCCCCGTCGTATCCTTTGCCGTGATGAGTTCAATATTAGAAACAAGTGTTGATTCCTGGAGTAGGGATCTCTGGCCGTATAGTTCGGAATCTTGAACACCTCCCAATATCTTCAATTTAATTATCACTAAAAAGAACTTAATTCTTGCCATAGAATCCATATATTCTGGAGGTTTTGTTTGAATTTACATTGATTGAGTCCTTAATTGTTCAGGCCTGTTTTGGGTTTTACGGAGAGAATGCCGGCATTTAGTTGGTGAGTTTATTCCGAGTTGGGGCCGATCACCTTACAACCAAGCGTCAAATGGAACGATCGGACTGGGTCACCCCATTCACTTGCTCCCCTTGTCAAGCCCTGTGCGTGTGAATTGCAGCGCGGGAGAGCATCCGTGCCGGGGTGACTGTCGCCCGCTCTCCACCAGGCTTGCGCTGCGTGCCAATCACTGCCTAGGAACGCGGCTGCTCCCCAGATTTTCTCCGCATGAGTATAGCTAGCATGATTCTCTACTCAAACCCTAGACTGTGGGCATGTGTATGGGACTGGCCCTAGCCGGTACATGGATGAAATTAGGGCGGAGTCTGCGTTGTTTTTCCTTTTTCCTTTTTTTTTTTTTCCTTATAGAAGGCCACCGGCTTCAGAATAAGAGACAAAAACCGGATACCATTTCATGAAATGAAACACGAATTTCCATCCTTTATACCACGCTGAACTGTTTAAAGTAAACAGAGCATGAAAGACCAGGAAATTGTTGGCTATGCGCTGGCCGCAGTTTTGCCTCAATATGACCGACCCTGGTTTCGCATTTCGCATCTTCTACAACTGAACCTCGTACTTCTCGTGCCGTTGATATCTTCTGCTGTCGCTGGATACGACGGTAACTCATTCTTTCGCAGAGTTTCTCGTCGAAGTAGACTAATAGCAAGACCTCTGTAGGCTCCATGATGAATGGCCTCCAAGCAACCAGTCAATGGAAAAACTACTTTAACAATCCTACTGGCTCTGTTCTGGGGGTCGTCAACGCGGCCCAGTCCATGGGCAGCTTTATTTCACTGCCTTTAATCGGGTATCTATCAGACAGGATTGGTCGCAAGTGTACGTTGCTTTCTGGAGCAATTGTGATTGTTATCGCATCTGCTATCCAGGCAGCCTCTATCAATTATGGCATGTTTGTCTTTTCAAGAGTCATCGTCGGCGTGGGCTCGATGCTGATCGTACAGCCGTCACCAATGTTGATCACGGAACTGGCATATCCTACCCATCGGGGAAAATACACTAGGTATACCTATGCTCTTCTTGTGATAGTCTAAGTACATAAATCAATTCATTTACTGACACCGTGAAAGCGCCATCTATTTCGTTGGCGGCATTCTGGCCTCGTGGGCTATTTTCGGCACAAATAAACACCTGACAGATAATTGGGTTTGGAGAGCACCATCTATTCTTCAGGCCGGTTTTCCAGTTCTTCAAATAGCATTCTGGCGGTTCGTGCCGGAGTCTCCTAGGTACGACCGACGTATATCACAATGATACCCAAGCACGGGGTTTAACCAAAATTGATAGATGGCTTATTGCCAATGGACGACCCGAGGAAGCTGTCCAGACGCTGGCACGTTTCCATACCGGGGGTGACTCTACTCATCCGCTAATTCAATTTGAGGTCGAGGAAATCGGACGGACTATCGAAATGGAAAAGCTGGCAGCAAAAACCAGCTGGAAAACATTGGTCCAGACACCGGGAAACAGGAAAAGAACATTTATTGCCATTTGCGTGGGTGCCTTCGCACAGTACAATGTAACAAACTCTTTCTACTTGTGGCTATCAAGGGAGTGGAATTTCTAATGCTTTCATCTTAGGGCATTGCAGTCGTCTCGTACTACCTGTCCCTTGTCCTAGATACCGTCGGAGTCACGGACCCCGACACCCAGACACTGATTAACGGATTGCTCAACGTTTTCAACTTGATAATCGCCCTCGGCGCGGCCATGCTTGTCGATCGACTTGGCCGGCGCACACTATTCATCTGGTCTGCTGTGGGAATGCTGATATCGTTCGTTATCTGGACTGCTTGCTCAGCCTTGTTTGACAGTACCGGCAACACATCTCTTGGTCGTACAGTGATAGCGTTTGTTTTCATATACTCATTTCATTATGACATAGCATACACTCCGTTGCTTCTTGGGTACCCGACGGAGATCTTACCGTACTCTATTCGCAGTAAGGGTCTAACGCTGGAGTTGCTGGCTGTGTATGGCTCTCTGATTATCCTGGCGTTTGTCAACCCAGTTGCACTAGACAATGTCGGGTGGCATTATTACATCTTCTTCTGTTGTTTTGATGTGGCTGTATTGGTCATCACATATTTTGTCTTTCCAGAAACAAAGGGCTATTCTCTTGAGGAGATTGCAGAAGTGTTTGATGGAGTCGGTGCCGTGGGCGAGGTCAGCTGGGCAGGAGGATTAAAGAGGGATGATGAGCCCAAACATGCGGAGCATGTACACTAGACTTTTATTTGATACCACATAGGACAGAGAAGTTTCTCTTCCAATGTTGCTTTTTGTTCATCTTCTATTAAAAGTATAGATTCATAATTGTGCAAAGACTGTAGAATTCACTCAGTGCAAGGTATTACCACCCCACTAACTGAGAGGACGCAATATTGTTCATATCTTGACTATCTGCCCATACTTCTAACACCTTGTCAATGTCTAGATGCGAATACTGTAGGTCGAAGAATTGTGGCGGGAGTGCTGAAAAGTTGATCGTAACTTGTCGTTCTGCACAAGCTGCTCGCAGAACCTTTTCTAGGCGGCCTGGGTAAGAAAATAGAAATCAGCATGGAACTGCTTTGGATATTCTCATACATTGCCATAAAGGAAAAAACATATCAAGGAAAAACATACGGGCTAGATTCCATCGTTGCCCGCATACACGAAGGCTATACATGAGTAGATCGATGTTTCGAGGCGTCTCGACACCCGTTATGCGCGCATGCACTGAGGAAGGAATTAGCCTGAATCGATTGAAATAGAATATGGGGAGAAGACCCACATAGGAAGAAGCGTGCTGCTACGAATATAGGAAAAATGAGATGCGGGCTCATACTCTCCAGATCGGCATCGCTGACACTGCGCACCACTGTGGTCAACTCGTCACTCGCATCTAGACAGCGTTGGATTGCGTGATAAAACGGGCCATGAGGTCTCTCAATGTCATTTGCCGGGAATGCAAGCCGTTGATAGAGCGCGATAATAGCCATATCATACATGGCAAAGGACAGTATTGCCACTGGATCAAATGGAACCTTTTCAGGAGTCGGGGCTATGTTTCCATTCACCAGAGATGATATTTCAGTCACTGCAGAAGGTGTCGCGTTGACAGCTGTGCCAGGCGTTGTGTTTGCTGGGTATTGCGGATTATAATAACTTCCCTTGGATCCATTTTGGAACAATGGAGACACTGCGCGCCATTTCTGTAAGCGCTCATCCACGTTCTTACATTCCGCTTGCCAGTTTGCACGTCCCTGTACAGAGCGCCGATCAAACGGCTGCTGTAGAAATTGATGCACAATCCACAACTCATTTGCGACCAGGTTGACGTACAAAGCGAAGCTCGACGAGGTTTCGAGGTCTTCAAACGATGCGACCGATATACAGAATTCAGGAAATGACGTTGTCCAAATATCCTCTCCACAAGGATACAGGGTCGAGTTGCCCTGGTACCCGGCCATATAGGATGCCGAGGCTGATGAGGATGTTGCTGAGGGTGTAGCAGTCGTCATATGAGGGCGTGAAACCGAGATATTCCACGCTGCACCCATGGTAGATGACCCATCCAGAAGCTCTGTCATCCAGTATGCCCTAATTTTTTCTTCTTGATCGATCAACGTATTTGGAAATGGAAGCATTCGTGGGGGTAGCAAGGACGGGTTGGAAAAATTGCCACACTGATGCACTACTAAGTCTCGCAGGCCAAGCTGCATTGCCATCCTGATTGAAAGAGAGAGGGTCAGATAATAGCATATAAATTTGCATACAAATGGCGAACTGAAGAATAAAATACCTCTTACAAAGCGCTATTAAATTCCAAAACTTGGGCAATTTACCGTTGCCATATTCTAACACACTCACGATAAGCACAGCCTGTAACGAGGGCAACGACGGAGAGTCCATAGCACGTAGAGCAATGTCTTGCGCATACTCTGCTGATATCACCCGTCGCTGATCATGACTTAAGCTCGTGACGAAACCGACATGGGGCAGCGTCACTGCCGCTATTGCTTTCAGCACCACGTACAGCGGCGATAATTCTAAACTAATGGATATGTCTTGCAGAGTTTGCATGACCGTCGGCGGATGCAGGATAGGGAACCATCCATGAAATTTGTCGAACCAGGCGCTGCATAGTTCGATGAAGGCACTGCGCGAAGGGTTTCGCGTTTCATCGTGCTCGGTATGTGCTTGCATAGCAGGCGTCCCTGCGAGAGCAGATGGAAGGTCTTCGTTGAGCTGATTTGCTGCTTCATTCGCGTTTGAAGGAGGGCTAGGGATCACTGGAGCTTGGCTATAATGAGCATTTTCTATGTCCGCATGCATGTCAGCAAACACTTAAGAATTAGTTTAAAAAAAGAAAGAGACATCGTACGTGCAGTCTGTGCCTTGAGGTCTCGGATTTCTGCCTCTACCCTGTCTAGTCGATTCTCCAGCTGTAATACATAGCCTGCTCTCAGGCCGCGTTTCTTCTCCGACGCAATGTATTGGCATAGAGATGCAGTGCCATTCTTCACACAGAAACTGCAGCTTGGTTTTATTCGATCGCACTTGACCTTTCGCCGACGACACAGGACGCAACTGAAATGATTAACGCTCGCTTTATCTACGGGCCTTGTACTGGCCGTCTGGGCAATAGGTGCCATACGTACACTGTGTTGCTTTTCGGAGCACTTGCCGAAGAGTTACTTGCGTCGGACATGTGCCCATCGGGGGTAGTCGGCGTCGCCATGTTGTTGATATATAGACTCCTGGGTGAGCTCTCTTCTTTTGTCTTGAATAGTACCGTTGATGGGACAGAGGCAAGAATAATTCTAGAGTCAATATGCCCAGCCTACGTGGTATCGGCCGAAACTCCGGGCCTTGTCGCCAGCGGCATATACCCCGCGCGCCGATCTTGTACTGTGCATACGCATAGATCAGTTGAGTTGATATTATGGGGTTAATATTACATGCTATATTTGGACAATGGTAAAATATATGAATATCAATTGATCTGGGTCTTGTAAGCATTCCTATATTCATAATATGCCTATGCCAATGGTGTATCCGATAAAATGGGCATATTGTCCACGGAATCAACCCATGGAACCAAACTAGACTTGAACGAGCTTGATAGGTATTTGCTCTCCTTTCACTTTTGAATTGAACTACTGCATAATTTTAATCCGGTCCTTCATCGCCGTCGCCTCACGGAGCAAATCAGACAGCCAATTTCAACGTCGCCAGTGTAACCGCACACATGGCCAGGCTCTGTGCAATACAAGTTCTGCTACCTTTCCCAAAAGCGAAGAAGTGTGTCAACATAGCATCGTTCGGATCTTCTCATCGACTGGGGAGGATGTGGATGCGCCGTGAAAAATAGCCTCATTCTGATGCAGCTGAAAAGCAGAAGGCCAACACTTGTTCTGGTTGGAAAGAAATATTTTTTGAAAGACCAACCGCCCGAGGGAACCTGCCGAGGCAAACGAGTGGGATTCGCTTATCCGAGTCGCAGGTCTTCGCGAACGACGCCACGGAGATAGGGACAGGTCGTAGGGGCTTCGCTATTAGCGATGTGCTCATTGACTTCTTCCTGTAGCCGTGCGTAGCTGAACAAATGTAGTTCATTAGCCATCTATGGGGGAAGTTGAAAAGGTGGAAACTGAATAGCGAATATATGGGGCTGATAAGGATAGTATATACTCACATTTCTGGGTTCTTCGCCATATGCCACATAATTGTGGCGGTTGTCATGCCGGTGGAGTCTGGTCCTGCAATACAGAATCCCTGAGCTCAATTTGTGACTGCATCATCGACACGGTTTCTAATGGGCGACCCTGATAGCTTCCGCTCTTTGGTTCTGAGATAGCAATTAGCTTCTTCGTGTACCGATCTATAAGCGCAAATGCGTCCTCTGTCTTTGAATATGTTGTCCAATACTCCGCTCCGTGTTGAATCATATCCCCAAGTCTCCCTGTCCATAGATTGAAAAGGAGCCCACCGCCACATACGCGTCTGCAAAAGGAGAAGAAGACATGGTCCTGGAATTTTCTGCAACAGCACCAAATTGCTGTTGAAGAAGATGTGCACTGACTACACCAATTGCCATTAATCGGGTTGCTAGCCTTAAGCACATTCACTACTTTTCCCGGAGACCTGCGAGCCTCTGTTCGCGCCTTGTCCACAAAATCATCGACGACCCGCGATAGCACATCCTTCGAGCTGCGGATCAAAGCCGCAGAGAAAAGAGGAGAAACGGCTTTTGCGCGACGGGTTCTGTCAGCCAAGGTCAATGTTGAAAATATCGTGGCACGGCCGTCAATATCGAACTTCGCATAAGCCCGAGTTTTAGGGAACCCTCCGTTCGCTATGTATATGGGCTCGACAGCATCGCCGTCGTCAATGTCGATATCATTCGGTACCGCGCGCAAGGCAGGTCCGCATTGTTTGTGCAGCTGTAGACTACAGTGCACTTATCTTCGACGTAGGTATGGAATGCAAGCCACAGAGACGTGTAGGCCGCGATGCGGGGGCAAGGCACGGACGATAGCGGGTGAATGTATACACTACAGGTATTTGATTAGAATGGTTCCCAGAAGAAGTCTCGCTGCCACAGTCAGCACATATCCGTCGCGCTGATAACCATTCTATTCGCGGAGTTGGACGTGATGTGTTCTGCATTGAGAGATTAGCCCCGCGGGACTTTGCCCTGTTATCTTTCTGCACCTGACCGGTAGTGTAAGCAGCTAAAAATCAGAAATACTAATTAAATATTAAATAAAATTTGTAGGTACTCTATAATAGTTTGACATCATAATAAAAAACATTTCTTATGATACTCTTTTTGTAGGTTTAAAGGGTACCTAGACGGTAAATAAAACTTGAATAGAGTACTTATTTGCTAGAGTTTTATAAGAGAAGGAAGAACTTCTGGCAGAGGAGGATTTTACTCATTAATAATTGTTAAGGCACCAAGCCTCTGCATGGCTTATATAACTTACCAATCCATGTGTGCCTGAGATCTCCATATATAGTGGGTCTCTGCGTTATAATAATAGGTTTCAAGGGGGTTTTTTTTTTAAAAAAATGATTAATTTACTATTGACTTTACTGACACAAGATATGGTCTGTCCCTAGGATAAAACCAGCGTTTATATGAGCCTATCTTGAAGAATTTTGTATAGGAGGAAAGAAAATAATAAGAAATTTTACATATGTAGGAATCTAATTTTGATGCAGTGCCCAGTTTCCTAAGGCCAAGGTAAAGGATTCCTCAATAGGGGACCCTTAATCCTAGAACTTACTTAGCTTATATCTGCTCTTCGCTGGGAATGGTATTCTGTATCAGCGCCACACGTTTAATTACTATGTAACGTTTTATCCCTTTCAGAGTCATGGATGATACATGTTAATAATATAAATTGAATTTGAAGCTAACTATATATATAACCTTGAAAATAATGTAAATGTTATTAGTATAAATCATCAGACAGATCCTGTCGTAGTTAATTATTAGTGGGACTCTTATTATTAATAACTTAAATACAGATAAGCTGATAAAACCACAAACAAGCTGTGAGGATAGAGAGATTATAGAATCGAATTTCAGGTTAGGACGTAGTTAATTTACTCGAAATCGCAACAGCTGATCATACAGTGGGGGCGAAGATCTGAATGATAATCCCAAGCTAACATAGCGTCTCAGCGCCAAGAATTATCTTTTAGCTATATACATAGCCCAAGAATGATTAAACAAGCATGCTGCTTTTGTTTAATAATTTCGTTTATACCTCGTATTGCGATATAACAAATGTAATTTGTGTAATTTTTAATACGGTCGACTTACTAGTGATGCTAGTGTCCGATATTAACCCTTCTCGCCTTGCCAAGGTTGCGGGGAAAGCCCGCGCTAGTCTCATGATCAAACCCAAGACTGGTCGCAGCTCATTGCAATTTGGGCTATAGAAAGCGGGTTGTTTTAAAACATGTAATTGGGCCACTTTTGAGAAAAACCAAGTGACATCCAGAAAATGCCTTGGCATGTAAATACTGTACGTATCTAGCGCTTACTAAACTTGACACTGACAGTATTAATTCCCCCACCCGTTTCGGCAAATATTAATCCCTACCCAGGATTTTCCTCCAGCTTGTGTTATGCTATGATTCATCGTTGGTTTTCGCTCTCTTCCCATGCGGTTTCTCTTCGTATTTCCTGAGCGCACCGACTCAGTCCCTGACTGTCTTATCATCGTCAACCATGTTTCTCACATTTGGGTCATCTCGAGGCTCCGACGAGCAACCATGTAACCGCAAACCTGCAAAACGGACCCGACAAAGGTCTACAACACATGCCTGCGCTTCGTGCCGTCGCCGTAAAATAAAATGCAATGGCGAGAAGCCCTGTGAGGCTTGTCAGTGGTATAAGACGCCCGCTTTGTGTCTCTATCCGGAACGCGTATCAGCCCAAAGGTAAGAATGACAGATGGAGAAGAAAGAAAGACAGAAAGAAAGGAAATAAACAAACTAAATCTTTCAATTGTATAGCCACTTGGAAAATTCAGCGACAACTACATCCAACTATCGACATACGCTGGAAAAACTCTTTCCAAACACTCCTTTAGACGACCTCGTTCATTTATCACGAGAGCAGCTGTTGGATTTGATTACCTCGGCTGAACCCCAAGACTCTAAGCCTCAAGATATACACGCTGCTGTCCCGTCCGTAGACGCTCATGGCTCGACGCTTTCACAGGAAGAGGCCGGCCTAGAGTCTCTACATTCGATGCCAGACGATCAATTGGATGAACATGATTTTGCAAGCGACTCGGATTCGATCGAACACATATCAGACGACGTCAATGCACTTTCCCTTTCGGCTCTGCGTACAACCTCCTACTTAGGTGTCTCATCCATACAGGCCGCATTAAAAGTCATTGCGTGGCTACATCCAGAGTTTGAGTCAGAGTTTCCTGTCCCCGTGCACAAAACAAAAAGCAGTTCTTTGACTCAATCACCGCCCTCTCAACATTTCTTACCAGCTACGGAAACGCAAATTTTGGACGCATATTTCGTCAATTTTCAACCGTTGTCGCCACTTTTGGATGAAGGGGAATTCCGCGCGAATTACGCTACTGGCCTGAGGAAGGATGGCAAATGGCTGGCATTGCTCAACGTTGTTCTGGCCTTGGGCACGATCGCAATCGCTGGTGCTGACGTTCACACTCACCGGCCATTTTTTGAGCGTTCAATGAGCCATTTGAACCTGAGCTCGCTGGGGAACCCAAGCCTAGAAGTTGTGCAGGCCCTGGCACTCATGGGTGGTTGGTACTGTCACTATATCAGTCAGCCGAATCTTGGATATTCCTTGATGGGTGCTGCTCTACGAATGGCGGTTACTTTGGGCCTACACCGTGAACCGCACAAGCATATGGCAGATCCTGCATGGACCGCTCACCAGGAACATAAACGTCGCATCTGGTGGTCACTTTCCTGTCTAGAGGTTTGGGGCCATGAGACTCTTGGCCGGCTAGGCATGGATTGTTTCGGCCCAAGCACCACGGTCAATATACCTCGTCAGCTCGAGAAGGTATGCCTCTTACTCCATTTTTGAATACTACCAGCAAGATATTTTCTTTTATTTGACACCTAACTGCAGGAAAGCTACTTTGGTATACTCCCATTGATAGAAAATATCCGATTTGTGAAGATTGCCTCCAAAATACAGAATTCTCTGGCGGCTCTCCCGACCTTAGCGTATGCAGATATTCTCGGTATGGACTCTCAACTGCTTCAATGGTGGGAGAATCTACCCCCGATCCTAAAAGACTACGAACCGTATCCCGAATCGTTGTACACGGTGCGAACCGTCATGCGCTGGAGATTTTACAACCAACGCATCTTACTTTATCGGCCCGCCCTCTTAAGCTTTGCGATGCGGCGGGTTCCATTTATGGCTCTCCGAACTGAGGATTGCACGGCGATCCGGAATTGCCACGAAATAGCTGAGATGTTGATCAAGGATATTTCATTGACAACAGGGTTTAACCAAGTTGTTGGGTGGAATGCTGTCTGGTTGTTATTCCAGGCTACTATGGTCCCATTAATTTGTTTGTCCGCTGGCTCTGCAGAGGTCGATTCCTTCACTTCCTTCGATAGTTGCAAGACGCAGGTTGAAACAGCCTTATTGACTCTTAATCGCCTGCGACCCTACGGCCTCACTGCAGCACGTTCTCACGAGGTTGTTTCTCGCCTTCTCGAGGCAAATTTGCGTAGTCCCCTGACGAAACCGACTGATGACAACTTTACGGGGCTCGATTCACAAAATTTCCCAGTGGCGAACGCTTCAGAGAGCTATCAGCAAATGACTCAAGCCATGCTGTTAGATCAAAGTGCTAGCTCCTTCGAAAATTCTTGGTCCTATTACATGTGGCAGTACCTGAATCTACCTACCCCCAACGAAATGTGGCCGGAAATCCCCAATATCAACCATGAGAACGACATTATTTGTCCCTTAGGTCCTGCAGGGGGAAGCGTATAAACACGTCCTTTTCTTCTACCATGCGAAGGGAAAGATCTACTTCGGAGCTCTTTAATGTATATTACGATGCTTCATGACCGAATTTAATTTTAATCACACATTCTTCATGCGTAATAGTCAGATGTTTCCGTTGTGATAATACCGCAAACAGCATGAGACGCCTTTAGTATACCGATAATTCCCCGCAAATTTGGGGTGGAGTGTGATCCAGTGGCAGTCTGATGTTTCAAAAGCAAAAGCCGAAAATCTTCCGCGTGTTCCGTGCCAAAAAGGGTTATGCTCCACTTTACCGTTGTCGCTAATATATTCCCTAATCCTTAAAGGGTTGTACTGCTGTCTATCAAGGAGCCCCGGATCTTTGTTAACGATTGTAGAGGCATAGAGGAAAATATGATCAGCACTAAACTGACAGTTGTATTACTTAAATCAATGTGATCAAAATTAGGCTTGCAAGGCTATTCCGTGTCCATATTCGCCAAGGAGTCCTCCGAAAATGGACCTTCCAATGTTGTGGTGACATGCACTGCGCGTTTGTATATAAAAAGGGCAATGAACGCACTTCGACTGGACACAACCACGACTGAAACCAACATAAGAGAGCCTGAGATAGTTCAAGCAACCATGAAGACCACTACAATCCTTTCCACTGCGGGTTTCGTCTTCTCGCAAGTGGCCTCTTACGCCATGGGATTTCCAACTTTGAGTATGTGGTATTCAATGTGTGCAAGGAGCTTACATAGTTGCTGATAGCATTATGTTAGACCCATATAAACGGAGTAATTCGACTTTTCCCGGCACAAGTGGGCTGAAATTCACCATCGACGGTACTGCTGGATATTTTGCTGGTAGCAACGCTTACTGGCTAGGATTTCAGACCGATAACGACGACGTTGATAAAGTTCTAGCTGATGCAGAGAAATCTGGACTGCGTATCATGCGCATATGGGGTTTCAATGACGTTAATACGGTCCCTACTGATGGGTCCGTGTATTATCAGCTTCTCGAGAACGGGAAAGCGACGGTCAATACTGGCAAAGACGGTTTACAGCGTCTCGATTACGTCGTTTCTTCCGCCGAGCGCCACAATATCAAGTTGATTATCAACTTTGTAAACTATTGGTCAGACTATGGGGGAATGGCAGCCTATGTTGCCGCATTTGGTGGTTCTACTACGTCTTGGTATACCGACGATGCAAGCCAAGCTGCCTATCAAAATTATATCAAGACCGTTATCTCGAGATACATCGATTCGCCGGCAGTTTTTGCTTGGGAACTTGCCAATGAGCCTCGTTGCAGCAGTTGCGATGTCTCAGTAATCCATGATTGGGTTGCATCTACCAGTGCCTTCATCAAGTCAATAGACTCGGCGCATCTGGTGGGCATTGGAGATGGTTTGGGACCACTGCTCGCTTTCAATTCTAGTTAAGTTACTGACGTATTTTACAGAAGGTTTCGGCTTGGATATCAACTCGGATGGAAGCTATCCTTACGGCTATTCTGAGGGCTCTAACTTTACCTTGAACTTAGGCGTTGATACCATCGATTTTGGCACATTCCATCTTTATCCTTCCAGCTGTAGGCCTTCTTTTCTCTAACACTGACTACGATTACCCACTGCTAACTTATCTATCAAAGGGGGCACTAACAACTCTTTCGGCAGCCCCTGGGTCACTGCGCATGGTGCTGCATGTGCAGCCGCGGGCAAGCCCTGTCTTTTTGAAGAGTATGGGGTGGCCTCAGACAAATGCACCGTTGAAGGAGGATGGCAGAAAACAGCGCTCGGTACCAAAGGTATCGGTGCGGATACCTTCTGGCAATTTGGAGACACACTAAGCTCTGGAAAATCTCCGGATGATACATATACTGTCTACTACGGTACTGATGACTACACTTGTTTGGTCGACAATCACGTTGCGGCAATTTAGGGCTGTCCAGGACGCCTGGAAAGGAAGAGGGGCCCAAGAATACCTGCCCCGCTGGACGACCAGGTCTATCAATTTGAAAAGTCGCTCTGTATCACCTTTCCATAAATCACATGTTTTCAGAATGGTTGCAAAGTTCAATATGTATTGAAATATTGACATGTTGCAGAAGTTCAGCAATATTGCAAAAATTCGCAATCAATTGATATATTGAAATTTATTACATTCTAGTTTTCTGTTATATATTTAACTACGAATCGTTGATATACCGCTTCATGTTTTGGCTAATGTTGTGTGGTCAATCGCCGAATGGTATCGGCGTTCCTGCAAAAACCTACCAGCCATGAGAGCATCCTTATTGCACGTTTGCAACATTGCGGTGTTAAATAATACCTACTACTTATGGTAAAAGTCGTAGATGCCCACTCTGAACTCGAGCACTTCGTCAGGTATGAGGGCCAGTGGAAATTGGTGAAAGAAAATTTTTTTTTCACCTACTCTTGGCTTTCATCGCTTCGAACCTTTCAACCTGAAAATTAATTACCACTGTGCCAAAAAGGGACCCTTTGGTGGGGATTATAGTTCGTTGGTCATGTTCTTCGTATTTTCATGGCTAAAAAACCTTAACTCGGCACGGATTGCCAATTGATTCGCGTACTTCGCACCGAATAGTCCGGTCCATGTCAAAGGCAAACTTGATCAGTGTTGAAACAAACAGGACAACACCGTGACAGTTTTGGAAACCATGCGGGGAGTTTCTGGAGATAGAGTCCGGGGAAAAATTGCCACACTAGTTCAAATCCAGAACGCACATGCTGTCGGCTCCGTGTCGTTTTCGGCTTAACACTTTTCTCCGAATCTCCTGACTGCGCGTCTGTTCGTCGAATTCTACAGGGATCAGGCTCACTGCCGTAGCGTTTTTGGCATAGTGTTAAGAGGCATTAGTATAATTTCCATGAAACATCTCCTGGATCCCTTGGGAAAATGCAGCGCGAGAAGGTCATTTTGGAACACATACGCCATACATTATACGATGGAAGCGAGAGAGAAACCCAGGGATAGCCAGAGTCCCGCTGGTACTCAGCAAGTCGTGAGTAATGCAATGATCAAAAAGAAATCCCTTTTTTACTAAGAATCTGCTTCTATCCCAGGAGAATGTCGCCATCCAGACTGTGGTTGGTAGTGAAAGCTACAATGAAGCAGCAATACTGGAACCGCCTCAACTTACACACCCAACCAACTTGCTACTCGTTCTCTGTCTGATGGTAGGGTTTCTCTGCCAGACTATGAATGGATTCGATGGTGCGCTTTTCAATGGTCTTCTTGCGAACAATATCTTCCTAGGATACTTCCATGGCTCCGATTCGGGAATCTGGGCTGGTCTGGTATCTGCCATGTACCAGATTGGAGGCGTTTGTGCTCTCCCCTTTGTTGGGCCCGCTATTGACACTTGGGGTCGCCGTGTCGGCATGTTTTTGGGAAGTTTCTTGATTGTTGTTGGCACCATCGTGTGCGGCCTGACGATCTTTAATCCAACTGCTGGCCAATTCATGGGTGGCCGTTTCGTACTTGGCTTCGGTGTATCCATAGCCGCCGCCGCAGGCCCTATCTATGTGGCCGAGACTATTCATCCTGCTTTTCGCGGAATCGTCACAGGTTATTGCAACACATTCTGGTTTATCGGCTCGATTCTTGCTTCTAGTGCTGTGCGCGGCGGTATCAGTCTCACTACCAATGAGTCCTGGCAGATCCCCGTCTGGCTCCAGATGGTCTTCTCTGGTGGCATCATTTGTACATGCTGGATGATTCCAGAATCGCCTCGATGGCTCTATGTGAATGGGAAGCGAGAGAAGGCGGCTGCCGTTTTGACAAAATGGCATGGTTTGGGGGACCCCGAATCCGTATGGGTAAAGCTACAGCTCTCCGAGTATGAAGCTCATTTAAATATTACTGGATCTGTATATCTCCCCTCGCCGCATTTTGATCTCTGTATTGTTTCTGACAAATGCTACAGGACAAGAAATTTTGGGACTACAGTACTCTTTTCAATACCCGAGCCAACTTTTATCGTCTGGCATGCAACTGCGTCTTCTCTATTTTCGCACAGTGGGCTGGAAATGGCGTCTTAACATATTTCTTGGTTCCGGCCCTCAAGGGTGCTGGCTTTACTTCTTCTGTAACTCAAGCGAACATCAACTTGGGCTATTCCTGCTTCCAGTTTTTCTGGGCTCTCATCGGTGCTTCGTTTATTGACAAAATTGGCCGGCGCCCAATGATGCTATATGGAATGGCCAGCTGTTCTCTTGTTTGGATCGGAGTCCTTACAGCCTCAAGCCAAGTTACCGATTCACAAGGCAATAGCAACCAGGCCGCTTCTAACGCTACACTCGCATTCATTTTTATATTTGGTGCTGTTTTTTCCTTTAGTTTGACGCCGCTTCAAGCCTTGTACCCTGTCGAAATCTTGTCCTACGAAATGCGTGCGAAGGGTATGGCCTTTTCCTCACTGGCTGTTAACGCTGCCGGTTTGCTTAATCAGTTTGCGTGGCCGGTCTCCTTGGCCAAGATCGGTTGGAAAACTTACATTATTTTTGTTGTTTGGGATGCTATCCAAACTGTTGTTATGTATTTCTTGCTCCCGGAGACCAAAAACCGAACAGTATGTCATTCTACACCCCCACACCCCCGTTTTTCCCCGGCTCCTACCTGGCTTTTCAATCCCAATCAAATTTACTAATAAATGATTAGCTCGAGGAACTTGACAATATTTTTGAGGCACGTAACCCGGTTAAGGAGTCGACGAAACCCACCAGAATTGCAGTCGACACAGACAACAACGTGGTGGATATAAAGGGCGACGACGCATAAGTTCGTCTATTGAGGGCTACCTTGACTGTCTAGTTCCATTGACTCGATAAAACACCTCTTGTTACTGGGATAATTGACTTTAACGTGTAATCGCATCACAACTTGAATTTTGTGTACCAGTGAAAAGGGCAACGCCCGCCATGTATACATATTGCGGGGTATAGGAGCTGTTGTATATTGCTTGAGGCTAATAAAGAATTCACCAATTAATTACTCCATATTATTAAAAGGCTCGAATATTTCTTAGTGGATGGATGGCCAGGGAACCAATACTGGTTTTTTGTAGTTTCCGGATACCATTAAGTTACGTTGCTGCAACGTTTCGCGGTTTAAAAATGTATCGCATAAAGCTATACATACCTGACTGTTGCAGATCAATTGATATCAATACATATATAAGTTTAGTAACGTAGCGATGTTTTACTACATATCCGATATATAGTTATATTGCAAAATATAAACAACCATATATAAAACACTTGGGAGTTGCAAACCGCTTACCACTTATAGAATTTTGATACAAACGTCCACACTTCCGAATATTAGACTCTAACGCGTAGTTGACCTTGCACATGTGTATACAAGGCAATATAAATATTCTATTAAATTATACAGGTATTCAATGTTGGATGAAGCGCACAGACTTTGGGACCCCGTAAACATATACAAAACCACTCCAAAAATCACTGCCAGGAAACATGAAACAACGATCATATTTCCTTTCGCGGAACAACTGGGCTGTACAGGTGAAAGCCTTTTTTTTATTTACATGTGTGGGGGTTCTACAGGTCCTTATATCATGCACAACAAGAGGACTTTTGTATGTTATCATGTCATTGATGGGTTGGTACCTAAGCTATTTCAAAAAACAAGGTATCACGCGTGTAATTTCAGTGAAATGATATGTGTCCCTAGTTTCCTTGCCCCTTATACCATACATGCTATTCTAAAGGTAATCATAGAACGAAAATCCTGTAAGTTTTTACCGAGTGCGGCAGGTTACGGTCCCTAAATAGGGTGGACCTTAACCCAGAAACGAGTATCGTCAGACTGATACTTGTCATCACTCTCGATCTGCTCTTGAATCCATGCCACAGCATCCTTATAGGCTGTTTATTATGTTAGCTTAGCGATTCTTAAACCGGCTTTCCGTAAACCACACTCACCAGTGATGTCTGATGTGTTCGGGTCCTTAACACCGGACCCTCCATTGCGGTGGCCAGCAAACCAAACGTCATAGCCGTAATGCTTCTCGCCATCATGACGGGCTTGCACATCCTTGCCCAGGTCAGAGCTAACGCGTAGGTGTTAGTAAATGTAGATATAGGACTAGGGGTTCAGGAACAAGTTACTTAAGAATAGCACCGTCATCGACCTGACCAACACTCTCGCCGAGGAACTCCGACGCAGAAGTACGCAACATGAACCAATTTTGCTTAAAGATGCCAAAGTTGGTAGAATCACCAGTCTTCCCGTCACCTAAAGACATGAAACTGTTAGCAGTATTACCTATTTTAGGCCAAAAATTTAAAGCTTACCATAGGTGTAATCCGTAGTCATTGTGTCCCTGCTGGTTGTCAGTTTGGTACTCTATACATGCATAGCATATGGGAATTGACTGACGTCTCTAGCATGGCAATAGCGAGATCGCGCGTGTTTCCACCGGCACCCAAAACTGCCTTTTTTCGCTCTCCGAGTCCAGGAACAATCTGCTGGCCTCGATCGCCGTCGTCGCGAGCGGCAAGCTGTCCTGTCACCGAATAGGAGAACGCCACAGGCACAAGGACCATAAGACTGAGGGCATTGATGAGCTGCATTATGGAGGATGGTTGAGTTACTAATTGGTCTTGTTGATTTAAACGATTGTAGTTGATGATGCAGGAGGAGAAAATGTTGGAAGGAAAATGGTCTCCTTTTATGTTGCGAGATCAAATCATGTTTCAAATGCTTCGAATTCAAGATGCCGTAATACTTTGTACAGTGGGTGGGCATTAATTTGAGACAACCCTGGTTTTAGTGCAAATTTAGATATAAACCAACATATGAGACTAACCCGAAACCGATTTATTTCTTGCCGCTCTATTGGTACTTTGTGTTCCAACAATAAAGCAGCGTGTGAATAAAAGCGCGTTTTCGGCCTAGGTGCAAGCGCTAGTGTTTAGTACTGGTCTCAAATTAATGTCCATCCGCTATATCAATCGGCAGTAGATATTACTCAGTGGACCTAGTCCACTGGAAGGAACGGGTGACGTGATGTTGTTTTATGACGAGCATTACCATTTCTGTTCGGACGCGGAACGTATGACAGCCAAGGTACTGTCGCTCATGAAAATCCTACCTTTATCTGACACGGGAGTTTATCAAGCCGAAACATCTACTGTATATGTCTCGATCCACCTCGTAAAGCCGGTAATTATTATTCGATCTTGAGCAAACCTTTACATGCGGGGCTTCATGAAACCCGTGATTCCTCGGTAGAACCCAATTCCAGGTGTTTTACGTAATATTACAGTAATATTGCAAATTTCGGGTCATTTCAAGGTTTAGGTTTTCACAGTATATGCGAATAGTGCTCAAAGAGTTAGTAAAATACTGGAGCGGTAATTTTCAGGTAAATAGCTACTAGTATCTGGCCGTGAGCCAAACCAGCCAATAGGAAGTATTGAAACAGGGTATTTCATATCTTTTTTTCTCGTTCTTTCAAAGACCAACTCAATTGAAATTTCAAATTCCCGTTCGGTTCGGGCAGACCCCGTCTCTTTTTGAGCCTAGTCTCATCACTTCATCTCTTCGTTACCATCGCCCTGAACTAAACCGGACTAGACAGTTCTAGGAGACGTTGCCCCATTATCATTTTAATAATACCCCTGCCCCGTGGGACCATTACCGTTATCCTAAACTGAATTCGGTAGTTCCAAGGAAAGCATTCCGTCTCCTTTTGAGCCTAGCCTCATTTTTAAAACACCTGTGGAAACCCTGCTATTATTATCCTGAACTGAACCAGGTAGTTCCAGTGTATAGATCTCCGTCTTTTTTCGAGCTTAGCCTCATCGATTCAGCAGCTGTGGAACTAAAACCCCGCAATTACCCCGAATTGGCCCAAACTGGGTAATTCTGGTGGACAGACTCCGTCTTTTTTGGAGCGTAGCCTCATTGTTCTGGCGCCTGTGGAAATCCTGCTATTACCCCGAGCTGAACTTTACTCGCTAGTCCTAATGGACAGACTCCGTCTCCTTTTGAGACAAGCCTCATTGCGTTAAATCACTAGGTACTTATAATCCATTCTACCGATTCACATCGTTTGTCATTGAGACATTCATGATTTCAAAGCTCCGGCAAAGATGAGTTTCCTTAAGATACCTCTGTCAACGGGATGGGCCTTCAAGGATGGCGAGGATGACAACGAGGGCTGGATGCCCGTACCGGTAGTTCCCTCGGTCGTGCATCAAGACCTCATGGCAAACAAAAAGTGGGCCTCCAAACTTCTTGTCTCATACCCTTGTTAGCTAACAAACATAATCCAGACTCGAAGATCCATATCTGGAGCTGAATGAACTCAGGGCCCAATGGGTCAATGACAAGATTTGGCAATATCGGCATGAGTTTCAGAGTCCGCAGGTCCCCGCTGATGCCACAGTTGTCCTGGTATTCGACGGGCTAGATACTTTCGCGACGGTTACGCTCGATGGCGAGACAATCCTAGAGAGCAGCAATATGTTTTTGGGTTATCGCGTGGACATTACCAAGGCTTTGGCATCCAAGGAATCCCACGTGCTAGATATCAAATTTGATTGCGCCAAAAGAAAGGCACGTGAGTTACGTAGCCAACACCCAGATCACAGATGGGAAGGTTTCAATGGCGATATGTCGCGCTTGGCCGTGCGCAAGTCACAGTACCACTGGGGTTGGGACTGGGGCCCGGTCATTATGACAGCCGGTATCTGGCGTGATGTGCGCTTGGAAGTATACTCGGCGCGAATTGCCGATTTGTGGCCGCAGACGAATTTGGCTCCAGACCACCAAACGGCAACTGTGACTGGAGTAGCTGAAATCGATTCTGTCGGGCCGGGAGGTTTTACGGCTCACTTCCGTCTCAGCTTGCATGGACAAGAAATTGCCCGGCAAGAAGTTGCCGTTACGGCTAATCAACCCACCCAAGCAACGTTCGAAATCAACCGTCCGGACTTGTGGTGGCCACACGGCTATGGATCCCAGGTATTGTACGAATTGTCGGTGTCACTGACTGGGGGTGGAGTAGAGCTACATCACGTCACCAAGAGATTCGGCATTCGAACCAGCGAAGTCATCCAGCAGCAGGACAAACATGGCAAGTCCTTTTTTTTCAGAATTAACGGAGTTGACATTTTTTGCGGGGGTTCTTGCTGGATCCCAGCGGACAGTTTGCTCCCCAGCATAAGTTCGGAGCGGTACAGGAAATGGATCGAGCTGATGGTAGAGGGAGGCCAGGTTATGTCTAGGTAAACCCCACAAATACATATCAAGTGATTGTTTTAACCTATGAAATGCAGAGTCTGGGGCGGCGGAATATATGAAGACGATGCTTTCTATGATGCCTGCGACGAACTTGGTGTGCTCGTGTGGCAGGACTTCATGTTCGGTTGTGGTAACTATCCGACTTGGTCTGAGCTGCTGGAGTCGATACAACAAGAGTCTGTTTACAACGTGCGGCGCCTGCGGCACCACCCATCTATTGTGATATACGTTGGCAACAATGAAGATTATCAAGTCCAAGAGCAAGTGGGGCTTACTTACGACTACGAAGATAAGAACCCAGAAAACTGGCTGGCATCGGACTTTCCTGCACGCTACATTTATGAAAAGCTTCTGCCAGATGTGATCTCTGAGTTTTCGCCAGACACTACATATCACCCGGGAAGCCCGTGGGGTGATGGAAAGACCACATCTGATCCTACTGTGGGAGATATGCATCAATGGAATGGTCCGTCAGTCTGAATTTTGGATGGAATATTACTAATGAATATCTAATCTAGTATGGCATGGAACGCAAGAAAAGTACCAGATCTTTGAAACACTGGGTGGCCGCTTCAATAGCGAGTTCGGGATGGAAGCTTTCCCTCATATGTCAACAATTGAGTACTTCGTCAAGAATGATGCAGACAAATATCCGCAATCACAGATCATTGACTTCCACAACAAGGCTGATGGTCACGAGCGGCGACTGGCAACATATCTGGTGGAGAACCTACGAATGGCCACGGATCTAGAGGTTGGTTGTGTTTTTGGCCGCTTGATGAAATACAATACACTGACACTATGCCTAGGCATACATATACCTGACTCAAGTAGTTCAGGCAGAGACCATGATGTTTGGATATCGTGGGTGGCGTCGACAATGGGGCGATGAGCGCCATTGTGGTGGTGCACTTCTCTGGCAGCTGAATGACTGCTGGCCAACAATCTCGTGGGCAATAGTAGACTATTTTCTGCGACCAAAGCCTGCATTCTACTCTGTCAAGAGAGTGCTGAAGTCATTAGCAGTTGGAGTACAGCGTGAACATCACGACTGGAGCGTAGTACATGCGCGACCCCCTACTCGCAGCGGATACACAATGTGGATTGCCAGCAGTCTGCCTGAGGTAGTGTACGGGACTGTGGAGCTGCGATTTATTTCAATAGTAACTGGGCAAGATCTACAGCCTCCAGCTTTGTTCCAGAAAGTCGCTATCGTACCTAATGGTACAACTAACATTGTCAAGGATGGGATCATTGATCACGTCACTCAGCCAGAACCGCATGTTCTGGCTGCACGGTTATGGGTTGGTAACAAGGTCGTCGCTCGGGACGTTGACTGGCCACAGCCATTCAAGTATCTTGATTTTTCTGATAGAGGATTAGAAGTGAAACAGCAGCCGGGCTCTGTGTCTGGACAACAAATCCTTAACATCTCCTCCCGCAAACCAGTGAAATGTATTGTGTTTGAGGAGCGAGAGAATGTCAGACTCAGCGACAGCGCACTCGATATCGTTCCTGGAGATGGGCAGATTATAACGGCCACAGGACTCAATGAAGGCGACCCTCCTCTTAAGTTCCGCTATCTAGGTCAATAGACTACTCCCGCAACTATTTCTGAAGTTTATCAGTCAGTTTGAAGTTTACGATACCCACAAGCTACTGTAACTTGATAGATAACAATGGAAGATTATGCCCTTAGTTTGCTAAGCTAACTTAATTGGTAAGCGACTTTCAAACGAATCAACAACTCGTCACTGGGATCGGATATCGCAGTGGATATTCTGCTGAGTTTGGAAGACGGTAAAATAAATGTGTATTAGTAGATACTATGAAAATGATAGAATGGGGACTGTTGATGAGAAATAATGGTATGCTGTTTGATGATAGTAAACCCACTTGTCTAGGTACGCCTTTTCCCATCTCTATCCTTTCGTCCATGCAGAAACTTGAGGATAAGAAACCGAGAAGAACCGAGAAAGGTCGAAATTTGCTCCTGAACTACTGATCAAGTTTGTTTATGAAGTAAATTTGATTCTTTTCTACTGGTGATTGTCCGTACCAATTGTTTCAATGTTATAAATCCTATATAGTTGACCGGGTTCTAGTTCAAGTTCTTCAAAGGGACAAAATATCCAGCTCCGAACAATACCAAGCCTCGAAATAGCACACCAAATAGCCCACAGAGTAACATTGACATATTGAAAATGCTTTTCAATATTGTGCACACTATTCCTTCCTGTTCGTTGTTGTTGGTTGGCAGTGTGCTCGCGCAAGTGCCAACAACAACTGTTTCTGCAGTACGTACTATAATTAACCAAATAACTTCAATGTTAATTTGACTGATTATTTCCCATCAGCAGGGCTCTATATGTCATTCTCCATGTAATACCGAAACTCAAGCTACCTGAGACCTGAAGTTTGTCTGCGACGGCAATGATATTTATTGATATAATTTCTAGACTGGCTGACTTTCCGTCAACTGGTGTTCTATTAAAAATTACATGTAGGGAATGGCGTATGGAGATAAGACAATTTAACGTAATTTCACCCGGCTGTATCACTAGACGATCACACATTTTGAAGTCTCCGATCCTGAAAGTCCCACCCAAGGGCCTGTTACTCCTCCTGAAATTTTAGAACCGCGCGTAAGACGTTTGTGGTCGGCGTCGGACAACGTGCCTTCAACCAATTGTAAGCAGACGTCGTAATTATCGAGTTTTCCTAATCGCCCTTTATCTATCTATCTATATATACAGACAAACTAGCTTTATCATGCGTCATACTACGAATTGATACTGTAGCCTGTTATTTCGATCGCAAAGTTTCAACGTCTTCTTTTTGTGTATTTCATTCCAACATTTATATAGTTGTCTTCCCCCCTCCATCTCTTATCAATTGCACTAGTCGTATTATATATTATCAATTTTTCTTGTCATCTACTGTTGAAAGCTACTCCAAACGACATTAGGTCTATTGGGTAGTGAATCATTGGTGGCGGTTACCATCATTGGCAATATTCCTATTGCTTCCGATAAACATCAATCAGCCAACCTAAGAAGTGGAGAAGGCTCTCACACATTTACCACAGTTTGTGTCAAAAAAGGCCACATGGTAAAATGAAAGTATCATGGTGGAAGTTATCATATGCCCAATTTTTCACGTCCAAAATGCCTACGTAAACGGAAGGAGAACGAGAAAATCAAGCTTGAGAAAAAAAAAGCCAAAGAGCAACAGGAAAAAGTGGACTCTAGAATGGTGAAAAAGGGACAGAAGAAGAAGTGACTGGGGATTGTCAATGCCTCACAGTCAAACCCTCGCTGTGTATCAAAGTCCGAACCGACTTACGGCTACCCCAATTGTAGTAATGAATAATTTATTTTTAGTTTTTCAAACATTTTAGGAATCTTGTGAAGACTCGACTAGGAAACACACTTTTGAGGTATCCCAATATTCTTAACATAGTGTAATGACATCAATAATGTGGCCTGTCAATATTAAAATGTTCAAAAGGGTCAGCGGTTCGCAATCGGCCAAAAGCTATTATTAACAGGCGCCCATTTAGTGCCGATTATAAGTTATCACTATTTGTCTAATTGATCTACTTTTACATCCCCTAAACGAAGAAGGGGAGGTTGTCCTCCAATTACCGGCTACACCGCAATTAAAGTGCAATTCAGGGGTTCCCTCCCATTGCTTGATGGACAGAGTACATGAGAAGTTCCTTGGGTTGCTTCCAATTCACCTGCAAGAATTATGGTCATATTTGGATGGTTCAGATGAACCAATTCCTTTTTCTCCTTTATTGTAGCTAATCAGATAAAACCGACGTCATTTCCGTATTATTTCGGCCCGTGGCTTGCTATAAAGGTCCTCGAAATAGCTTCGAGTTACTAGTAGTCTCGGAAGCCTCACCAAAGCACTCATTGATAATTATATCGCTGCTCACTCCCATCAATTGATTTGGTTTTTGTAATTCCCAGTTTACCATTAAGAAAATACTCACCAGTCCGCATGCAAGTCGAGAATAGCTCTACCCCTAACCAAAGGCAATTCTATGAACTCAACTGGGTAAATATCGAAAATTATATGAGTCATCAAAAGAAAAAAAAAAGAAAGAAAAAAAAAAGAAAAGAGGGGAGAGCCTCGGCCCGGCAGGAGCCGACACGTGACTAGCATTCACGGGTTTTAAATTCAACGATCTTCAACCAACTCCATATCACTGGAGATTACAAGGGAAATAAAAAAAAGTCATCGTATCTTTGATGCCGAACTAAGCGTATTTTGCGGCTTTATTTGTGTAACCAGCCGGACAGTTCTTGGGATACACAACAGGCCGATCTCCAAGATGGGCGATTCTATCGTCCAACACATCGCCGTGGAGCGGCAATCCGAATGGAAGTTCCAATCAAAGCGGTTGGCGGAACCCATGGGAAACACGCTTCCTATTGCTTATGGGGGATATAATCTGGGTATTGCGGTCAATGCTGCGGCTAAAACCGTTCCGACTGGCTTCCATCTCTACTCGGTTATGGGCCACTACCTAGGCCCTACAAGCACCAAAGAGAAAGTGACGCTCACTGTGTTCCCTTCCCGGAGTACAAAGACCTTCCAGACACGGAGGGTCCAGGTTACACAAAGCACAGGCGATGGCACTTCCAGACTTTGCTTTGAGCTACTAGCGGATTTCCAAAGGGCTGAGCCGGAGATGCTCAACTATTCAGCCGCGCCGCGTATGAAATATTCACATTGGAAGGAGTGTCTCCCTGTTCAAGAGATGAGTGAAAAGCTAATTTCCGATGGAAAAATTGCAGCTACACACGCCAAAGCATTTGGCAAGATATTTGGTCTGTTGAATAGGGTGTTTGAGACTCGTTACTGCCCAGAAAGCATTGCTGGACAAAACCTTCTCGGTGTTGCCAAGGAGGTCCAGACGACCCAGGATGACTTGCCCATCACAGCGAAAACCAGCTCTGTATGGTTTCAATCAAGGTATCCCGTGGAAGAGGAATCAGATCATGCCGCTGGCCTCGCTTTTCTTCTTGACGGGGCTCTATCTTTTCTGCCATTGACTCATAACCATATGTTTCTCAACGATACATCCGCTTGTTCCAGCCTCGACTTTGCCATGCGGGTTTTTGTGCCAATTGTGAATTTAAATAACTGGCATCTGCGAGAAAGTGTCACGCATGTCGGAGCACATGGACGCACGTTCTCAGAGGCTAGAGTGTGGGATGAAGAAGGGAACATGGTTGCGTCGATGACACAGCAGTCGATCCTGAGGCCACACCCACCTAATAAGCTTTGACGGGGCGATATTGCTCGGGCTTTGTGCTTCGTCTTATTGAGCCTTTGTGTATATTATCAGCAAGTATAACTAAATCTTTGCTTTACTAAGATTACATGAATGAAGAAATCTTAATGAACGACACTGGGACACAAAAGTTTGAAATCAGAGAGATGAAGGGTTTTTAGTAGAAGCTGCCGCGCTATAGAAGGTCGCAAAAATGGCTAATTAGTGAGAATAATGACATACAATTTGTATTAAATTGTGAAAAAAGATTTAGCAATTTCGATAGCTTCTCATTATCATTGGATGCGAAGTGAAAGGTTATTTATTCGCTTTAGGAAATTTTATTCCGAACTCCGTCGTCCGAGATTTCATTCCGCGTCAGAATGCGCTGTCCGTATTCCTCGCTGGGTTCACCATTTTTCATTAATACGCTACTACTCGTTGCTTTCTACTTTTGTACTTGTTCGTAGTCAACTGGAATTCGACTGGCATAAAGCATGTCCTCCGCGCCTACGGTTTCACTGCGCCGGAATGGCAAGCGGCAATCCTGCGAACAATGCCGCAAGATGAAGATCAAATGCGATCATTCGTTGCCGAAATGCAGTCGCTGTGTCAAAAGGGATCTGGATTGTTTCTATGACCCAGCGCCGATGACCCGGAAATTCCGATCACATCGTATGGAAGGGGACTTACTGCAATTTACTACCAAAACGGGCGTGAAGAAAGCATCAAGGTCGACGTGAGAGAAGTTTTCGCGTTAATCGCCTATTCAAGCTAACATTTGTTGCAGTTCAAGGACAAACTTTTCAGGTCTAAGCCCGGACAATACATATCTTTCCTCTCCGCATCCCGTGGTGATCAATACTCCCCGAGTTAAAACCAGCGGCTTTCTAGGTCCTATCAGCTATCGGACTGTGATGGCCGACAGCCAGAATCAGCAAGATCAGCCGGGTAGCCTCGGTGTAGCGGAAGACTCTATAGCTACTCACACAATTGAACCAAGGCGACTTGATGTGGGCCTACAGGTTGTTGCTTTTTTGTGTAAGCATGCAGATCTGATACGAACCATAGTGAATCGCTTATATTTTATCGGTCGGATGCCTATCCTGCCAAAGGCACTAGGCCTTGCCGCACTTGAACACTTATGGGATATAATTGAGGACAATGATTATGCAGAGACTAATCCATCCAAGCTTGATACTGTGATTCGCATATTTCACAACTCTTATCAGCCACTACCCATCACCAAATCGACCAAAGTGGATGAACTAAGTCGCTTGATCAGTGGTGAGAATGTCCGATGGGAGACTATTTGCAATATGGTTGTGCTTGCAAGTTTAGGCTTGCTGCATTTCCATCATCGAGAAATTGGATTCAATGGCAATAACCAAACAGACAAACAAAGCCTCTTCGCCGAATTTTACGAAATCAATGACAGTCTTTTGAGCTTGACTAAGGAGTCTCCCTTCCTTAATGAGCTCGTTATTTGCCTTAAATACCACCAAATATTGTATGTCTTGATTCGATTTGGAGAATCAAGTATGTTGCTCTCTATTAAGCTTTAATGAGGTCATAGCCATAACAGCACACAGGTCAACGCGCATACTCGTCTTTTGTAGATCTTACGTCTTGCATCTACGCATCAGGAATCCATCAGGACAAGCCCATTATCGGTGATTCTCCTGGCTTCATTGACCAGTGGCGTCGAAGATGTTTTGCAACAGCGTACTACATGGATAAAAACATTGCTACTGCTCTCGGTCGACCGCCCCAGATGAATCGATATTACTGTATTCTAGAGCCCCCGCTAGACATCGACGATGGAGTTACTGGACTAGATCTGCAACGTCAGCTTCGCATGCTCGATCAGAACGGGTGGAACATGGATGGTAAACGACGTCCTGCTAGTTTGATCCGTCTTCGATTTCTTCTCGCTACCGTTCGCGAGGAAATTTTAGAGCTTCACATAGGGGTGGATAAAATTGACATTGGAACCAAGTCTCAGTATGAATTTTGAATGAATTTTTTTTGGGTATCTCTTGATTTAGGTTGTTGAGAAGCTAACTCAAATCGCAGACTAGCTTTGCACAAGCTCCGGTCCATTTGGCAATCTTGTCCCAACAACATAAAATATTCCCCAGAAATGTGGAACAGCCAACTATCTGCCTCAGATATCTTACCTATTCTTTGGTTATATCTGGATTATTTGTATTCAACCTTTCTAATCTATCTTACCGCCCACGACGCTTCTCAGGGAACCTCCGAGCGACTACTTTTAGCGGCCAAAACTATTCTATCCACTATCTTGCATATCAATGACGAACGTGAACGAGTAAAAGAGATCCGAAGCGACTTTTTCAGTGTTGTAAGTGCCAATATTGGATATATATATCAATTGATGTCAATAACGCCCTTAGTTATCCTGCTAACCACCGGCTATAGTTTCTACCATACGGTCTCCCGAGCGCCGAGATTCTCACAAAGGAATTATTACGTCGCCCATCTCTAGACAATGGTCCAGCTGAAACCTGTCTACCTCGAGCTGAAGTAATTCGCGAGCTTACAGTCTATGCATCCTGCTTGAGTTGGGTTGCCCGGCCAGGGAGTTGGAATGCCGAGTATTGTAAGGAGGTGAAGGGGAAGCTTATCCGGATTTTAGACCAAATTATCAACTCATCGAACAAACCCATTCATTTAGAGGAAGATGGAGAATCAAAGGATGGCCAAGGAAGTGCGAATCGGGACCTTGGGGATATGATGATGAGCTGGGAAAACCTCTTTGATTGGGATCGTGGGGGGCATTGGGATTCAGGGCTGGACTTTCTCTGTGAGCCAGTATTTTAGGTTCCTGTCTAGTGATTGGCATAAAAGTGCAGAATAATTACATGTGTAAATATTTTGAACATGTATTGCTACCAATAAGCCAGAACACCTAAATCATTGATGGAATTTGCAACTATCAATACTGTATTTATGAATGAATAACGTACAGTACCTTTATGTCGAGGCGGGGTAGTGTGGTCCACATGCATGGAAACCTGTTTCTGTTTTGATCTTCTATATTTGCATATATTTTGAAATTTCGTCATCCTTTGTCCCAGTTACCTTATGCCATGCCGGGACTTGTGGAAAGGTTGAGCATAAAGAAGAATAATAGTTCCTTCTCCAAAGAAAATGCCAGAAGTGTCTCAATAACAGAAACCAAGTTATCGGAAAACATTAACCTAAAACTCATATACAAACACTCACAATGTGACCAAGAGTCTGTATTCCTATGTCAGCTTCGAAATCAAGCAATTTCTAATGTAACCAAGCGTTGTCGCAATACACGAGGATGGTGGTCATTACCAAAATTCGTGGACTCATCCTGAGACAAAAGTTTTCTGGCTACGTTATTTGCTTCCTCAAATTATTCCTAGATCAAGAATCCTTTCTTTTAGATATCGCGCATCAAAATCATCATTCCCGACCACTCCTACCAAAGAGATTGCCTCAACATTATTAACAGAGATTTCCGAATTAAGAAGCAGAACTGGGTAAGACGACGCGAAATTTTACTACCTAGCAGCTCTGATTCAATCGGTTTTATAGAGTGAGGAGAGACCCTTTGTGTTCTTGGCTCACAGTTTTGGGGTTATGGTATTGAAAGGGGTATGTTTTGGTACTTACTACTTTTTGCGTTTTTAAAGTTATCTAAATAAAAAACAGGCTCTTGCCAGTTCGTCATCATCCAATGTTAACGATGTCTCGTCTTCCACGCTGGGAATTTTATTCTTTGGCACACCTCCAGATATCGCTAACGGTCTTAAAATTCTCCTTGCAAGTTCATTACCTGGAGAAATGAACGAGTCACTACAGAAATTGGCACTGACGGGAGATGTTGAGTGGTTGCGAATGAGCACTTCTGAATATGACAAATTAGAAGTGGCAGGGGGATTTCAAGTAGTTTATTTTCTTGAAAGTCCTCATGGAGAACAACAAGATGGTAAGATTCATGGCTATGAGGGAGAAGAACAAAATAGGCAAAGTATAGTGATACGTATGGGAAAGACCCATGGAACGATGATACGATTTCCTAATGCGGAAGATGAGGAATTCCGAAAAGCCGAAAGACGGCTCGTACAAGTAACGATATAGCTCATTTTTGTTCTTTTAGCGGGGAGTACCTCATGTCAACATGTCAGGGTGATGTAACAATTCAAATTGTTCAGCGCTTCCGTCCCGTGGATTGTTGACAAGGAAAATAGCCAGTTGCCTACAGTCTACTCAGGGAATTTTACTTTCTTTTATTTTCTCTCTATATTTCATTTTCATTCAAAAGTCTATGTATCTAATCAGCATCATCAGCCAAAACTTATACTAATAGAGTGTTTTCATCAATATACATACCACTACTACGACCACGCAGACTAATGTTCTTAGTATCGTTTTCGTTTTACGCCATAGAAATAGGTCGTCGAACCATTCCATTTCGAAATTTCTCCCGAGAATGTCACTCAAGGCGCTCTGGTCCTATGTTCGAGGCTTGTCAAAAGGCAAGTCAAACGAATCCCACGCTGATGATGAAACATATGAGATACTGATTTCAAATGACGAGTGAGAGAAATGTGATATAGGTGTTTTCACTGGGGAATTAGCATTGGAAGAATTAGAAAAAAAGCAGTTATCGCCTGAAAAGGTGTACTTGGGTGTATCAAAGTTGAAGGGGTTAGGAAATACAGGAAGACATTCTCGCCTAGAATCAGCCGAAAGAGACCCACATGACGATTCAGACAACGATTCAGAATTGGATGGGTCCGATTTAAAACAGCAATATGGTACAATCAAATCCAAAATTAAAGGAGCATCTTGATAGCTGATTTTTTAGGCTTAGATGAATCGCACACCAGATACGATGCCGACAAAACCGAGGAAGCGGAGTTTTTATTCTCTGTATTCCCTGCACCAGAATGTTTTATATTGTAGTCACGTATAACAGCAGTTTAGCCAAGCTGCTATCACCAGAGTCGGGCTTCTCATTTGCTGCGGGTGTTTATCGGAAATGCGCCAGTATTGAAGCTGTCACCGGAGAGACATTCGGTTCCGTATAAGATAATTCGGAGCACGCACATGTACCAGTGCGTTACTAGACGGAGCAATGAGTGACCAGTCGATATGACGCGTGGGTTCAGAAATCATTTCTACAGATGCATTGGGACAGTTTGACCAATTCAAACTTGAGAACAAATTATGAGATGCAACCGCCCTCTTCGAGGTAGGTTGCGCTTGGTGATGCCAGCCTGGACTGTGTTCCTTTGTTCCGGAATCAAAATGATGACAGACTAAGTGCACAATCAAAAGCCACAGTATGATTAGACTCAGACAAAGCTAGTTTTGACATTTTCGGGGCCACCAACGAAACCAGTGGCGGGTCCTGACTGGGATTGGAGTTGGGCCTGGGGGCCCTAGGTTTATAGTACGTACAGTACTGCGTAGTACGTACGGATACTCTGTACTACGGTAGTGCCGCAGAACGCCACGCACTATCAAAGCCTCAAGTGTTGGTATACCACATCGCATCGATTTAGTAGTTCTGATTCCCCAGATTCAAACGTTCGTTAAGACGCCACCAAATCTAAATGAAGGTCATGTGGAATGTTCAACTCGTAGCTAACGTCGCTGAACCCCAAGTTCCATCACGCTCCTGTATACAGAGTTGTTACATTCCAGCCTTATTTCTGTTTTCTGAACAACGCCGAGGAGGCATGGCTGGACTCCGTCCACGTCTCTTTAAAAATCTAAATCCGAGACGCTGCTTCCTGCCCCAGCCTGACATCCGAATAGCCAAAAATAACCCAACACGGCTGTCATCACTTGGCCGCCAGGAGGCTTGAAGGAGGGTACGTACTCCGAACATAATAATAAACCGTATAGAGTTAAAGCCTAATTGGGGAAGGATACTACTTCGAAACTCAGGAGCCGACGGATTGCAGGGTGCCATTGCCAAGAGCAACGAGGCATGTCTGATGTGCCGATCACTGCCTTGTTCCTGGAGCGGTGGGCTTGGCAGTGTGCCAAGAATGGGCGGATTGGCTGCGACGAACAATGTGGCGCTCTGGACGCCCTGACTGCTTATTATGATTGCTATTGGGTCTTGTCAGCCTGACCAGCCGCCCGGGTCCGTTTCGTTTATTTACTTATTTGCGAAGTTTGGCAAGAAAAGGAGCAAGATCGGTTTCGGTACTGTCTGGAGACCCCATGATGACCTGTCGTTTCGGCTCCTGGCAGAATTGTTGCACTGTGAAGGGCGCGGTAAGAGCCAAGAGGTTATATCATCCAAAGCTCTCACACTCTATCAGGTGTTCAAGTTTCAGAGGCCAGGGGAGAGCTAGTACTCCGGCGTTAAGTGATCAGCAATGGCTGGGCATATGTGCTAACTACTCGTACGGAGTAGAGTCTCGAAGCCAGTGGTGGAGGTCTGTCTCCCCAATAATAATGAGAATTTAGCACAGATCTACTACATAGTTGATATCCTCGAGCTAATCATGCTTTTTGTAATTCATGTACAGAGTACCGGCATTTTCTTGCACTGGCGGATCGTCAGACCTAGATCATTACCGAAGAAGACTGGTTGCCAATGGGCGTGTCGCTTAGCATGTAACTATAGTCAGTAAAGTAGCCTTAGGTACGTCAGCAAAGAAGTAAAGGAATGTAACATGATTATGATGCGTAGCGGTATGGGGTTGGTTTCATTGGGCTGGGCAACAGCGTTCATTCCAAGATATAAGTGCAACGGGTGGCGCCTCCGGTCCAACATCAGATCTGAAGTGCATCACTCTTTCTGCAACTGAGCTTGCTATCTTTATTTTTGTTTCATTCCTACACATACTTGTCTTATCTTTACTCCAAAATGCGGTACGCTTTGGCTGCAGGCCTCCTCGCTGCGCAGGCAGCAGCTTTGAGGAATGTCATGTACGTTGACGAGTAAGTATAACCTCATCTTTCCCCGGAATTTGATGGGAGCACATGCTAAGGGAATGCCGCGTAAAGATGGCACTACACCAGTCTTCCTTCGTCTGACATGCTATCGTCGGTTACTCATGCCATCATGGCCTTTGCGCCTTCGGAGGGTTTCAGCTCCGGAAGCACATTCACTCCTTTCATGTCCGTCGACAGCTTCCGAGCTCTCTTCCCCAGCTCAACTAAGATTATGGTTGCTCTCGGTGGATGGGGTGACAACGCTGGCTTCTCCACTGGAGTAGCCTCCAACGATTCGATCACCACCTACGCCAAAAATGTCGCTACAATGCTTGACTCAATGGGCTTTGATGGCGTTGGTATGTTGGATCCTAAACTTCTTTGAAAGAACTTTTACTAAGAAACGTAGACATCGACTGGGAGTACCCCGGTGGCAATGGCGAGGACTACAAGACCACCCCCAACTCGCAGCGCACCGGTGAGATCGACTCTTTCCCTGTCTTGCTGAAGGCCATCCGTGACGCCATCGGCACTGATAAGGTTCTCTCTATCGCTACCCCCGGTCTGAAGCGTGACATGATCGCATACACTGCCGACAAGGGACCCAGCATTTTCGAGCCCGTCGACATGGTCAACATTATGAGCTACGACTTGATGAACCGTCGCGACAACGTCACCAAGCACCACACCTCTATCAAAGGCTCTCTCGAGGCTGTTAACAACTACATCGACATTGGCATGAACGCTAGCCAGGGTAACCTTGGTATTGCCTTCTACTCCAAGTACTTCTACACCGACCCAGCATCTGACTGCGCCACCGAGCCCCTTGGATGTGCTACCGTCGCCCTTGAGGATGCCCAGGGCCAGGACACCGGCAAGTCTGGTGCCGTCACCTTTGAAACTAGCCCTGAAGTCAGTGACACTGTTGCTCTGTCTTCTTGGAGTACTGCTAAGTCTAACGGTATCACCGACGACGAGGAGGGTGGTCAATACTACTGGGACAGCACGAACAATATCTTCTGGACTTGGGACACCCCTGAACTTATCAGCAAGAAGTTCACTGAAATCATCGGCAAAACAGGTCTTGGCGGTGTCATGGCCTGGAGCTTGGGTGAGGACAGCCTTGACTGGTCGGAGCTCAAGGCCATCAACACTGGTGTTGCAGGCTCTTCTTAAGAAACGTTTTAGAAGAGGTAGTTTCTAAAATGTATGGTTTTTATTGTACAGTCGTGGATATTGTTTCTGTAGTTTAGTAATTGCAAACTTGAATTTGACGTAACAATTCACATTTTTTTTTACCGAGCTTCTATTCTCTTTATCTACACGTCATAGAACATTAATTCTCAACCGGATTATCCAGTACTGCCTTGAGAAGAGCAAAAGTGTCCAGCCATGAAGAATTGGTGTCACGTTCCTCCACAAAGCCAACCGAACGTCAACACTAAATTGATGGCAATGGGCGATTCATAACGGCGGTGACTTTGACAAAAGTGTCTTTTGTTGGGTATTCCTTAAGAGCCTCGTTTACAACATCCCAGCCAACCAGTCCCGATGCTCCAATAAAAGGGTATGTCTTGGTGTTGCTCAAGTATTAGGGCAAGTGTTAGGGCTCATACATCACAGAAAATTGCCAGAAATCCAGCCAAAAATCCGGGGTTGGGCGCCGAGGCCTATACGTACAACTTGCCAAAATTAGGGTTTCAAAATCAAACTAAAATCTCAGAAAAAGAACCCACCTATTATTCTTCCCCGGTCAGTTCTCATCACGGGGAGACAGAAAACTTTCTTTAGCAGTCAACTCGGTACTTTTTGGATGTTGTATTCTTGCACTGAAGTCTGAATAGAGCCACGTAGCAAGTAGCTGAGCCTGTAAATCGGAGAGAAGGCCCCTGGAACGAAAAGTGGCACCCCTTCATTTGCCGCAAACCTTGTCTGAACTAAAACAGGCAGATTTGACACACTCAGTTTCGATAGAACCCGCTTTTTGGTGTTCCATTGCCTCACATAAGGAGAACAATCTATTTGTAGAGCGTACTGTGCCCGCACAGTCGCTGTACATGTGATTTCTTTCTCTCTATCGTAGCCCACAAGGCCGTAACGGACCTGGCTTGTCTCGTTCGTTGGGCAGCCACCTTTCTTCTTAAGCACAGTTTCCGATCATTGCGTTCTTAAGTGGTATGCAATATCAGAGCGACTCCTGAATTTTCTCATGGGGCGAGAGGTCCTGTGTCTATATTTTATGCAGCATCCATAATCCAGATGTCGCTATTCCTCACTCATGGTCCCAGCAACCATTGCAGTGGTGAGCGAAGTGGACGAAACCCTAGCTTATGAATTGATGAGACCAGTATCCTTTCTAGCTACAACCAAACCCTTGCATATGGGTAAACAGTAAGATGGCTTATAGTTTAAACTGATTGCCGAAAGTTGATCTACCAGAATTGACGTTCAAAATTGAGAGCAAAAAATGCCGGTCTATTATGGGCGTCCGCAGCGCAATACTTTTCCTACTGTTTCATCGGTTGAACCATCCGGGATGAACTTTCAACTGACTGGTGAGACAATCGCGTTGGGTGCTTGCGTCTGATCATTATCACTCAGAAGTAACTACCAATATGTTGGGATGCAAAATCATAGGTGGGTAGTCATTTGAAGACTGTTGAATCTCAAGATTCCCATGAAAATCCAGAATAAACAAGGGAGTAATCGGAGAATCGGTATGGGACAAATTTAATTCTTGTTCAAGAATATGAGTTAACGTAATGATCATAATAAGCAGAGTAAAATCATATCCATGAAGATCAAAAGATTTGGGGGTTGAAGTTCATTACACTCTATTGCACTATATGATGAATGGGAAGCTCGCCTGCAGTTGACTTTAGGACGAACGAGATTGAAGCATCCTCAAAGACTAAACGGATTCATTGTGCGACGCAGAACGTTTTTCAAAATGTTCCAAGTCTTCCTCCGATTTTCCCCTTGCACTATTGTTATCGTCAAAAGCTTTCGAGATATCCTCCAGCGACATCCCCTTGGTTTCAGGAAAAGTAAACCAAATCAGTACAGCCCCCAGAGCAGGTACAATAATGAAAACAAGATAATATTTCCACCCGATGGCAGCGAAAGCAATTGGGGCAACTTCTGTGTAAACGAGTGTCGCGCAGAACTGAGTGAATACAGAGATACCCATGCCAGGCCCACGAATATGGGTTGGAAATACCTCGGCGCTGTATACATATGTCGTGGCGTCTAGTCCCCCACCATAAAACGTCACGAAGAGGAAGAGGAAGAAAACCCCGAATCCACTACCGACCTTATTTGAAGTGCCTGAGATCTGAGAAACCATAGCAGCTTCGCAACTCACAGCAACAATGCACCCGATAAGTCCAATAATCATCAAACGGATTCGGCCAAGACGATCTATGATAAAGGTCGACACATAGTTCATGCCGGCTGCCCAAGAAAGGTAGACTGCGTAAAGAAGCAGAGGCATTGCATCGTAAAGACCCAAAGAGTTGTAGAGAGAGACCTGGAAGTTATTGATAACTAATACACCTGTAGATTGACCAATGAATTGCACGAAGCACCCACAAAACAGCCGCTTGCGATAAGACGCGTTGGTTATAAGAGTCCATCTTCCTCCTGCCCGGCTCATCTCTTTATCAATAGCAAGCTGTGTACGAATTTCGCCTATTTCAGTTCTGGCTTGGATACCTGCGTCGGCTTCACCACGGGATGAATGAAGGCTTCGGAGAACATCGAGGGCATCAGCATCTCTATCCTTTTCGACCAGCCAGCGAGGGGACTCGGGGAGCCACGTGGATCCAATAAGAAGCAGAGCTGGGGCAATAACCTGAGCAGAAAGTTCGAATCGCCACTGAAATGCCGGCGAGGTTGCATAAAAACACCCAAAGCCAGTCCAAGCCGCAAAAGCCTGAGCTTATCACATCAGTATCACAAAGACAACCCCCAAACGGAATCTATGTTTAGAGAGTTGATTTCAAATATTGATATGACATGATCACTTACGTATCCGGTGACAATCAAAAAACCATGGTGGCCTACCATGCGTCCTCGCGATTCCGCTGGTGAGACCTCACTCTGGTAAATTGGAACCAGTGTAACCATCAGGCCCACACCTATGCCAGAAACAAAACGCCCGATTAGAAACATCGCAATGTTTACCGATCCACCTTGAATTGCTGCTGACACAATACAAATAATACATGTCACTTGCAGTGCTCGAACGCGGCCTGCCTTATTTGCGAGCCATGCGGATATCAGTGCACCGATAGCTCCACCGCCTGCAAAAAGTCCAGATGTCGCACCTATGATCGAATTCGATTTGCTGCTATTGTTGTGAATTTCAAAATATTCGAGAAAAGAAGACAACCCAAGAACTGAGCCAATGACGGAGTTGTTGAAACCGTAAGTGAACGATCCTGAAATTTTCATCAGCCATGGACTCAGATGTATAATTACTATGCCTGAAATTACCCAAAGCAACGATATAAATCATAAGGTAATCATTTGAGAAAGCCATAATGGCGGACTTGATGGGTTTTCTTGGTAAAAATGTTGGTTTAGGCAAGGAGAACTTGGAGGCCAAAGGACGTAATGGACTGAATACTCAGTCCTGGCGACAAGGGGAAAGAAGGAATTAAAAATTTAACAAAAGCATGCTCATGGACGTGGAATGCAAATATATTACGTCAAAGATCCGTTAGACTATAGGAGAAACTCTGGGGTTCATTGGAGATTCAAATAAACGGTGAATTTCCCAAACCCTGGCCGACTTTTAGGGCTAGACCAGCGGTCTAACATTTGAATCGCAAAGCCTCTGAAACCCCCAAAATCATTTAGCTTCTGGATGTGGGGGTTGGGGTATTTGGGTTTGATAGATGGGAAGCTTTGCGGGGAACAAGTCGACACCTATAACATGCGGTGGCTAAGGTTGATCGAAGTAGGATTCTTTACAGCACTGGGGCTCTTGAACATGAACTGGGTGCGATAAAGTGCCATTAAAAGCGAATTTGAGATTGATAGCCCCAGTCATGAATGTTTACACTAGCAATAGCTCTCTCGAATCCCGAAGTCTCGGTTTCCTTCCGCTTTAATACTGTTCAGAGCTTACTGCCTAGGCGGAATTAGTTGCATGCCAAAGAGCAGAGTCCCAGCCGCATTCCTTTGATGATTATTTCGGTAGCATTTAGACACAAACCATAAGAGCATTACGGATATATGGTAATGAAGGTATACGAAACTGTATTTGACATGAAAACACAGGCGTAGCAGAAATTTTATGTCCACAGTCTGAAACACTCTTGAACAACCCTTTACTTGCAAAACGGAAGGCTGCATCCAGAAATTCGTGTTTACTGACAGCTTCCTCAAAAGTAGGATGGCTTCCCAGCAGCAAAATTCTCGTGAAACTTTCCGAAGTTTTGAGCAGCCAAAGGGAGACCCAGGTGCTGATGGAGACTTGCAGGTTTGGTTTAGTTGGACTTATAGCCCTTGACTCGAATCCTGTTGGCCGGTGCACTAAGACTTAACATAATAGAGCTTCCGCAATCGAACCTTGCCATTGTCACCTATGATACCCTAAATCGCGTAGAGCAGAGCTCTTCTCCGTCTGCAAAACATCCCCCAATATTAGAGACAACATATATTAGTAATCGATCAATTTTGATTCTCCGTCCCCTATGGCCATAGTTCCAAGGTCTCGTGGAAAACAATTTTTATAAGGTTGGACTTGTTAGAATATGTCAATAAAGATGTTACTAGATTGGCTCACAAAGTTAGACATACATCATCATTCAAAATTACCGTCAAGTAAGAGCAGGAACGGTGCGATTTAACACGCCTGTCTGCTCATAGAAGGTATAAATCCCACCAATGACTTGTTTCTACCTTGGAAAATTTATTTCGTGGGATATTAGTTGAGATTTATTTGATATCCGAGGTATCGTACGGATGGAAATCAGAAAACTATCTTTCAAGCTTCTCCGCCCACTTTTCGTCGCCTCCAATGTACCGAAAAACCACTCTGGAATCTTTGTCGAAGCATTTTGGGTCGTTGGAGGCTGCCTCATATATCTTCAACCCCTGTAATCCAAGTTGCAGTGTAGCATCAACGTTTGATGCTAAGTCTATAGCCAAAGAAATGTCCTTTCTCATCAGTTGAACCTTGAACCCGCCTTCGTACTCTTTACTAGACGGTGCATCTGGGACAATGCCTGGACAGGGATTGAATTTGTCACAAATGGTATTCTGTGCTGTTCCAGCTGCAAATACGTTCGACAGAACCCGCGGATCGAGACCTGCTCTTATGCCCATGTTGAGTGACTCCGAGCTAGCAATTGCAATCAAGCCTGATAAATAGTTGTTGCACAGCTTAGCAGCCAAACCAAGTGATGGCTGCCCACAATAAATAATCTGTTTCCCCATGAAGCTGAGAAGGTTGTTCAGACTTTCGGCCATAGGGTCATTTTCAGCGCATCCAAGGAAAAAGGAAATCGTTCCCTTGGCCGCACCCAAGACACCACCGCTTACCGGCGCATCGTAGAAAGATGCTGACGGGAAATTGTCAGCGACGTGCTTCTTGATTTTGAGGCTCGTAGCGATATCGATGGTAGAGCAATCTATGAGAACACAGCCGTGAACATTGGTGGCAGTAACGCCATTACTGGAATCGAGGTACACGGAAGCAACATGGCGGCCTTCTGGCACCATCGACAAGATATATTCCTGGGAGCGCAATTAGAATAAATTCCTAGGAATAGAAACTACTTGCTCCATATAGATCCTTAGACCGCAAGTGTTGGGGGCAAGCAAAAGACACCTACCGTGTTCTGTGCAACTTGCCGAGGCGAAGTGCAGGCGACGACCTTCCCAGGATATTTGCTCACCAACTCATCAATTGGAGGCCTTTCCACATCAAAAACAAAGACTTGAGAGTCTTCGGGTAGTTTGAGTGCCAGTTGCTCGGCCATGTGCTTGCCCATAGCTCCAAGGCCGATGAAACCGACTCGCGAGAAGCGCGTAGGCGCCATAGTGTGTTTCTTTTCGATTGGAATGGTAAACTTTTGGGCCAACACAATCGTTGATTGGTTTCAGTTTTCGCTTTGGTAGTTGAAAATACACTATCAATTGATATGGAAGCCCTACTCTACCACCGTTATGTACTTTTGAGACATATTACTTAGTTCATCCCGCCACTCGGGAAAGTCCGCTCTCCGACAGAATTCACTGGATCGGACATATGATCATCCCCAGGGTTCCAAATCAAGGGTCTAGGAGAGAGAAGTTCTTTGGTTGGGGGGTGGGTGGGGTTAAACAATCTCACTGCAAGCGACGAGTCGACGGCAAATTCACGTTGCTCTTGGAGACCCACCAAATTGGGGAACATTCTGAGCGACACTCGGGGAGAGCAAATACTTAGCAAGGACAGCCCCGAGAGCCGTGCGGAGAAATTATCTCCACTCCCCAAATACCTGTGCTGACCTCCACTGAGTCTAATACACTTGCATCGCTGATGCTATCGAAACATTGAAACATTGCTAGTCCAGATATTTTCGAGAGTTCTGGTGGTAATATCGCCAAAACAACTATATTTTACGCACTTGGCAAGTTTTATAATAATTGGAACCGTTAACCTAGCCGTCCGCGCGAAAAGGTACTCTGTTCATTGAATTCGTACGCAAGATTTATTTTATGACAATGACATTTTTGCCGTCAATAGACCTCTCAAGATATGATTGTCTCATCCATTCTGCATCTTCAAGCTTCCACTTCTTGATTTGCATTTGAAGCTTGTTGTGAACAGGCTGACAAGCTCTTGCGCTTGTGCAGTGTCAGCAACCAAGGATCCAACCAATTTCATATCCCTGTAGGTTGTGGTTTTGTATGACATAGTAATTTCATTTTCAGGTTATCCAGGTAGAACCATGGTGCCGTTCTTTCTGACAAGGCTAGCTCCCAGCTCAATGGTAGGGTTATCTGTGGCAAGGACAGTGGCACCAACCCCCCGGTAATTAGAAGATATCACATCATCAATCTTGGCAAGGGGCTCTTCTACTTTATCAGTCGCTAGAATTAAAGCATTGGGGCAATGCACATAACATGCAACAATGTCCAGTGCCGATTGCTTGGCATCAACAGTAGCAGCCCTGTAGCCCTATTCAGCACTGTTAGCCTGATCCAGTACCATATGTGCCCATGACAGGAGTTCCAGACTATGTACTTTGCAATTTGGGTTCCAATATGGCCGAGGCCGCCGATTCCTACAATACCCTCCTTTAGGCACTCCGGCGCGAACAATTCCGTATTCCGCCCAGCCGCCATCCGTGGTCAACCCTTTCATTAGAGCTTCGCAATAGATGGAAAGCCCTGCTTTTCAATCCGCCTATTTTCCTACGGATTTCCCGATTTCAATACCAAAGCACACCTTTGAATGTCGAAACTACTTACCGCATACACTATCGAACTAGATACAGCCCACTCTGTCGCCAACCTCAGAGCCTTTCAGGCCAGCACCAAGCTCCTCGATAATACCTGCGAGCTTATGAGCGCCGATGAACGGAAGTGGTATATTAAAAGCATTGTTGTGGCTCATCAAGTCTATATGACAAAAGTTCAGCAGTTTCAGTCGCAGGACCATCACCTCGGACACATGGTACGGTTCATTGTACGGCTGTATCTGAAGAGCATTCACGGTCTTTGGCGCCATTGTGACTTGTAAGAGCTTGCTTGGATTGATAAAGGCGCCTAGAAAGCTAGGACAGATATAATAGAAAATAACCTAAAACCTTCAGCGTCCAAATTGACTTTACTATCGCATAGAAAGCTGACTTTATCCTGAAGGGCACACAAACATTTCAGAGCCTCTTCAAAGACACCACACACCGAACAGATGTCACGCCAAGTAGTGAGAGATTTGCAATATATAGCTGGTCCATCCAATGTTACTGGGCTGGTCTTCACGTCAATTCTATTGATGTAACCGAGAGGATAGGTTATACCATGTAAAGCTGGATAGCTTCCAGACTGTAGACCCCGTAAGTTTAGGAATAAAATCGTTCTGTTTTCTTTGTGTAGAGGCTTTACATAATACCTGCCATAGGATTGTCTGTTATTGATAGCGGCGCGGCTCTAATACCATTGATATTCTCTAGTGCTGCTTCTTGACTAGCGGTCGCATCAATTCAATGTTGTATAAGCAATTGCGCACCACGTTGGGGTCGCGGTAATTGTATAGATGCCTCCTGAACCATATGCCAGATATGACTTTTGCTTGTTGGGAATTAACCTGATGTTTCATCCCCAACCCATCCTAGTAGCTAGACCCTGTGATTTTTCCTAGTGACTAGGTTCATTTTTTCGATCGGATATTAACTATTAAAGATCTTCAAATCATTCTTATTATATATGCTTACCTACCTCTTAAGCATGAATACAATCGCCGCTGTTATACCTTGCACTTGGAACATTTTACCTCTACAAGTGTCAATAGAATCAACCTTGATAGACATGGTTAAGGAACCTAATCGTATGTCTGGATGCTTTATGTTCAGCGCAATGAATTCTCTCCGTAATGGCATAATATTCGAATTCGGTAGGTCTAGACCGTTTCCCCAATAATACATTGTCAGAACTCGAGGGTCAAAGTACATGTCTTAGAGACAAGGTACTCCGCCACAGCAACATCTTTACCAGATTCCTTTCCGTAACCCGACATCTTCATGCCCCCGAAGGGGGATTCAGCGGCAGAAGAGTTTCCAGTATTGACTCCGATCATTCCTGCTTCCAAATTGTTCATCATTCGCCAGCAACGATCGATGCTCTTAGTGAAAACGTAGCTCGCAAGACCCATTTCAGTGTCATTGGCCAACCTGACAACCTCCTCCTCAGTTTTAAACTTATAAAGGGCAGCAATTGGGGCGAAGCTTTCCTCATTCGTGATTGCCATCGAAGAGTCCATGTCGCGCAAGATAGTTGGCTCAAAGAAATAACCGTCTCCATTTCCAGGCTTGCCACCACATACGACAGTTGCACCTCGTTTCACTGCATCCTCCACTTGGTTAATAGCTTTTTCAACACCTCGAGATGTGGTAAGTGGTCCCATATTCACGGAGTCTTGAGTCCCATGACCAACTCGGAGTGCTTTAGCATGGGCAACCAGTTTAGTGAGAAAATCTTCATATATGCCTTCTTGAATATAAATCCTGTTGGCAGTAACACACGCCTGGCCAGCATGCCGCCATTTGAGAGTGGTAAGTTGGTTAATAGCTTGGTCTTGGCTAGCGTCATCGAAAACTATGAATGGACAGTTACCACCAAGCTCGAGAGTCACCTTCTTGAGACCGACTGCACAGTAGGCTGCGATAATGCTGCCTACGCGAGTTGAGCCGGTAAATGATACTTTGTGGACCAATTCGTGTTTGCATAGGGCCTCTGAAAGAGCAGGAGTGTTCTGATTAGAAGTGGTGACGACATTGAAAACACCCTTGTCGAAACCCGCTTGCTCCGCAAGATATGCCAGGGCAAGTGTTGTCAATGGGGTCTCTGGGGAAGGCTTTGCAATCATAGTACATCCCGCAGCGAGGGCAGCTCCTACCTTGCGGAGAATCATGCTACCAAGGGTTTAGTACTGTAGGTGTGAATCTTAGGTGCTCAGATTGACTCACGCAATGGGGAAATTCCAGGGCACGAGTGCAACACACACCCCAATTGGCTGTTTCACAATCACCACGCGGCGATTAGGGGCTGCTGGAGTACTAACTTCCCCACGAACGCGTTCTGCTTCACCGGCGAACCACCAGGTGAATTCAGTGGCGTAATCAATCTCACTCTGGGATTCAGACAGGGGCTTTCCAGTCTCATACGTCAGGATCTTGCCAATATCGTCGCGGTTGTCAAGGATAAGCTGGTGCCATTTGAGAAGCAATTTGGCTCGTGTGCGGGGATTCAAAGTCCGATATTTCTCGAAAGCCCTCTGGGACGATTGGACAACAGCATCCACATCCTCTGCTGCGAGGTCGGGACAGCTTGCAAAGACCTTTCCGTTTCCGGGGTCTGTAAAACAAGGTATTTGGCATATCAGCAATCAAGAAGTATCGATGAATATGAGCATACCTTCCACATCAAAACGCTCCTTGGACTTTGCTTCAATCCATTCACCATGGCTATATGCCTGTGTGCGGAAGAGGGAAGGGTTCTTCAGCTGTATGACAAGTTTCAGTTACCCTGAACCTCATACATGAAGACAATCGCAAGCGCGATGACTTATAACTTGGAGCACTCTGGATACTTACTGAAAATGGTAGAGACGACATCGTGGTGAAAATGTTAGAAGCTCTAAACGTTCGCTTAGAGAACCCAGCAGTCATTAGAACGTTGAAAAATAAAAAGGTTCAAAATGATCCATCGCAACATACACTGCCGTTACACACTACCTCAGAAAAGGTGGATTTATAGACATCATGCTGATAACGCGCAAATGTACTACAATAAAGTATACCGAATGGCCGGAGTGGGACGATTTGGGTTATTCCACTGTAGGCGTCCACCAAATTGGGGATTGGGGAGACGTGAGGAGAGTACTGGGGGGCGATTGGGGAAGCCGATGCGTTGGTATCCACCATACCAGAAAACTAACCCATCTTGACTAATCAGATTTGGCAACAGTTTTTGAATGATGACTTTGGCTATATTATTGTCGCCCTCGTTCCCAATCTTTGCCTACAATGAGGGGATTGGCGGATACTTGCGGGACTACGGAGACACGGCATATTGTGGAAAGCATATTATAGGGCCCTGCGCGGTTTAATCAGAGCAGGTTTATCACTTTATATAAATGCTTTGTAGTTTGCTATTTTCCGATTAATAACAACTGTCGCGTTTCCGCCCTCAGTCGAACACACCTACAATCCGAATTCTTACTATAATGGCCGACAAACTCGAACTCAAGCCCCTTCACGAAACTCTTTTTGAACAGGGTCTCAAGGTCCGCCGAGCAGTCGTGGGCGACACTTACGTCGATCGATCCTTGGCCAACGGGTCCAGTGATTTTGCTCGTCCTGGCCAGGAACTGGTTACAGAATGGTGCTGGGGTCACATTTGGACTAGACCTGGACTTGAGAGAAAGCAGCGTAGCCTATTGAGTAAGCGAGCAAAAATCCCAAACAGACAATCCAAAGGCTAAAACATCTAGATTTGGGTATGTTGATCGCCTTGAAAGCTTGGCCGGAATTAGCTGTTCACACCCGCGGTGCCATCAACAATGGTCTTACCGAGAAGGAGATCAGCGAGGCTGTATTGCAAGCAACCATTTACTGCGGAGCTCCTGCTGGTATTGAGGCAACCAAGATTACGGAGAGAACAATTAAGGAAATGATTGAGAACGGTGAATACAAGAGATAAAGGCCTATGAATAATCACTTGGGATGATTTGGAATCGAGCTTTCTGTAAATAAAAAAAAAAAAAAGGATTGAGATCTAGTGCAATTGTGAAACTTAGCTTCTAATTATGATTATAGATGTATTTATTACTATTATATCACTGATTTTCTCCTATGACTGTTGCCCAGATAGCCTCTTGTCTAGCCGAAATGCGAGTATGAGTGTTTAAGGGTGCTCCCGGTGTTATACCCCATGAAGAGAGCTAGGGGCGTTACGCTTTTCGGGGTAATAAGGTTCAGCACTATTTTTTGAAGTGGAGATCATAGATAATCAGCTCAGTAAGGCATAGTTTTCCAGGCCATTAAGTTCGGGGTTTTCTTCCTCAATAGGTTTTGTCTGCGTCGAGGAGGCCTCCTACTCTCCTCTGTCCTTAACTTTACTCTCCACCGTGACGAAAAACGGTTTTTTCAGTTCAGGCTCTTCTGGCAGGCATGTTATTCAACCCTTCTCACAAAAGCAATTTATAGCCCATATTAATAATGTCAATAAGAGAAAAACTGTTCCGTCCTTGACTCAGCACCGGTCAGACACGGCAGGAAAAGTCACTCGTTTCGTTTTTGAGCTGGGAATATTAGACCCTAAACTCTATCAGTAGAATATTATACAGCATACTCTGACCAAGTCCTGGTGGATATTCTGATGTCATCGTCTCTCGAAGGTAAAAAAGCCGGCTTATGATATTAACTCTATTCTTTTCCCCATGCTCATTGGGATCAAATTGGAATGTCATCAGACTTCCCCGGGAGCCAACTTATCGTCGGATATGGTTCCCTTCTAGAAGAGGTTGTGCAGTGACTAGTCTCCAGCAAATTCGGGTTGTCCAGTTGCAGCTATCTCCGGCTTTTCCCAACCTTCTAGTGGCAAAGCAGGTGAACTGGTTTATTCGGGGATTACTGTTCACCCAAAGAAAAGACCTGGGGTTTTGACTGCCCTTTCCCCCGCGCTCCTCCCCAAACCTGGGAGGACAGGATGGAAGCTTTGTCTAGTTTTGTAGGCTAATATATCAATTGAAGCTCCTCGTACCTTGAGAAACCTCACAAGGTTCTTGCATCTACGGTACTCTGAATATAACCAGAAACAAAAATTAAATCGCCCCGCGCCCCCGCCCCCCGGCCCAAAAAATGACTAATACAATGCGAGCTGTCGTCTTGAAAGAGGTAGGGAAAATTTTGGTTGAATATCGGGCAATTCCACAAATTACCGACCCCGGGGATGCCATCCTCAAGGTGAGGTTTGCAGGTATATGTGGGAGTGATCTCCACTGGTATCGGGGTCATCAAAAAAATCCCAGCAGACTTTATTCCAGGGCATGAATTTGTGGGCACTGTGACTGCAGTTGGGGCCAGTGTCAGGACTGTCAAGCCGGGCGATGAGGTAGTGGTAAGTAAATTCAATCACGCAAATAATAGCAGCCAGGGAGATTTTCAAGTCGTTTCTGACATTGTTGTGTTGCAAATCAGGCCCCTTTCACCACTCAATGCGGCGAATGTTTCTAATGCAAGCGGCAACAAACTAGTCGTTGCGAAAAGAGCTTGTTGTTCGGTTAGTTTGTTAATTATCCTAATGGCCACACTACACAGTTGGCTCATGCGACCATACAGGCAATCGATCATACGGTATTGGCATTGATGGAGGACAAGCAGAGTATGTCAGGGTGCCTTTTGCTGACACAACATTGGTTCCATCCCCCAAATCAGTGAGGCCCGAGCTGTTGATCCTCATGTCGGATATCTTTCCCACTGACTATTTCTGTGCTGCACGGTTCTTGAAGGAGATGCCAAGGACAGAAAGCAGTGAAAGCACCGTGGTTGTCGTGGGCTGTGGACCTGTCGGAATTTGTGCAATTGCAAGCGCACTCATCTGGTGTCCTACGGTTTATGCTATCGACATGGTGCCCGAGCGGCTGACCGAGGCAGGAAAAATGGGTGCCAAGCCTCTCCTGCTTGACAACGAGGTCGATGCAAAGATAAAGGCGGTCACCAATGGCCGTGGTGCTGATGTTGTGCTGGAGGTTGTTGGTAACGCAGATGCCATGCGGCTCAGTCTGTGAATGGTGCGACCATTCGGATTCATTAGTTGTGTAGGCGTCTACATGGGCGATTATGTATTTCCTGGGCCTACTAACTATGCACGGAAAAAATGTCACTATAGCGTGGGGTCGCTGCCCTGTACGCGGTATTTTTGAAGAGTCCCTAGACTGTCTAGCCAAGGTTCAAGACAAGGTTGCCTTTCTTTGCGGCCTTCATATGCCATTCGAGCAAGCTCCCCAGGCATACGACATTTTCAACCAGCGCAAAGCACATAAGATTATCCTCGATCTTCCAGAGAGCTCGTCTTGAGAGGGTGTCGAGTAGACCGCGGGGCTGCTTACGGAATTACCGAACAATGAAATCTATAATATAGATTTTAAAATAAGTACAAACAGTTTGTTCCAATTACACTTACCGACTCCAAGCGGCTCACTTCGTAGGATCGATTGAGAATGAGCGACTAGGTACATGGCCACATTTGCCCTTAGATTTGTAATACCCTCTTCCAGCCACCGCATGATACTCCGCCAAGCAAAACATTCCCCCGTTATCGCACTTAACAGGTTACTACAGCTAGCATACGCGAGATTGTGCAGTAAGATTGATGAAGAGCCTGATGAAAAGCCTGATGAAAAGGAACGAGAGGGAATCCGTTCACATCCTTATAAGGACCGGCCGTATGCAGGCGCTAATGGTATCATAACCGTAACGCTTGTATTGTTATTTACAAAACTCTAGGACTGATATACATACGTGGTACACGTATGTAGTAAATAATAATAATATGGGGCGTTTGAGCAAAGCGTAAAGCCGGACGGAGACAAGCGCTCTTTTTCTGCCACCTTCTTGAGCCCCGGCGGGTTGGTCAGGTGACGGCACGTGTAAATTAGATACTAAATTAGATACTAGACTCCTAGAGAGGATAAGAGAGCCCGAGGTCGGAGGCCACTCTGAGCCCGACAGGGCAGGCGGTAAAGCGCCTGTCACGAGGGGCTTACCATAAATACCATAAAGAACGGTCTTCATCTTAAAACATCGACTTGGGCGCATCCTACATCGTATCTAGGCTTAGCATCTCCATCTCCCAAATATCTAGCCCATCATGAGCCCCCGGCATAATGGGCCAAACTCTGCCCCGCATCCGGTCGAGGAACCATTGAATGAAGGGCGGAAATTCAAGTGTGGCACATGCCAACGACAATTCAATCGTCGTGAGCATCTACAACGGCATGAAAACATACGTTCGTCCAAATCAGCTGGCGCCCGTGGAATCCATTGTTCTCTCTCTTCCTCTTGCTAATCAGTATCTAGACTTTGGCTATAAGCCATTTCACTGCTCGGTTTGCCGCTACTCGTGTCGTCGAAGGCAAGTAGCTGCCTCAATTGTCGCTTGCACGAAAGTCCTGGGCTGACCCCTACGTAGAGATCTCCTCAATCGCCATATTAAAATCACGCACTCGAAGAAATCAGGGAAAGAGACCACTCACCCAGCTGGGTCACCTGGTCACGGACAACCCTTTTCTAACTGTACGTATCCCACTCCATCGAACTCCAGGGCAATAGCTCATTGGTATGTACAGGTCAACAACTCCCAGAACCCTTACCTCTTTACTCTTTGCCAGGCCCCGAAATGGCCGCGGCTCCAACCCTAGAGATGTCGAACGACATGGCCACACTCGATCAACCTCAAGGGATGCCACAGCTGCCGCAGTGCGCAAGCGCGGAAAGCAGCGTCTCGACAAACTTGCTTCAAGAACCCTTTTTGAACTCCCAGCCCGACTCTCGACCCTTTACATTCAACTACCTTGACAATGTCTGTCTCCCCCCACTCTTCGACCCAGCTGCATTCTATCCTGGCCTATCCATCAATGATCCTTTACTTTCCCCTATATTCGGTATCGATGGAAACACATCAGAACAAGCCACGCTTACTGATGGCCGAATTAGAGAGAGGCCAGACGTATCGGCATCTCTTCCCCAAGTTGAATCTGAACGTCAGCATCTAGGTAACCCATCATTCTTGCGAATGTCTCAAGATGATTGGCAGTGGTTATCCGCCCAAATATCACAATTCCATTCCAATATACCAACATGGTTTCAGCTTCCTTCACGACACGCCATATCTCGTTACATGCATGGTTTCATGACCGGCTTTCATCCCCACTTTCCAATCATCCATCCTCAAACTCTTGTTCTTAAAGAAATGGCACCAGAGCTTATTTTAGCCCTTGCAGCCGTCGGGAGCCATTATTGCTTGGAACCACATCAAGGCATGAAAATATTCCCTGTCGCAAAAGCAATTGCGCTGGAACAACTACGGCGTCGTGATGCTGAAAGAGATGAAGCAACCTATGCTTCTCCTGTCTCATCGTGGACCTCCCCCAAATCTCAACCTCAATCAATATCGCGAGACCGGGAAAATACCACCGAACATCAAAGTACCCACGCAGATACGGAAACCATGCAAGCATTGTTTTTTCTAATGGCGATGGCCACATGGGGCGGAGAACATCGATCTCTTGTAAGACAAGCAATTGCAACTCAGAGTATCTTAGCAATGCTTGTTCGCCAACATGGACTTTCTGAGCGATCGAAAGCTCCATCGTCCTGGGAGGAATGGGCTCGAATGGAAAGTGCGCGGCGGACGAAACTAATTGTTTTCAGCTTTTTCAATCTTCACACCATCGTGTTTAACTTACCATCGCCTCTTTTAATATCAGACATACAGCTTCGAACCCCATGTACAGAGCCAGAGTGGAGGTGTCCAGATTCTGTTAGTTGGTTAGCGATGTACGGAAAATCACCACAGCCGTTTTTCCAGGACTGTATCAAGAGCCTTCTCCATGAAGGCGACGTTGTTCCCGTTTTCTCTTGTCTCGGGGGACATGTGCTCATCCATGCCCTGCTTCAGCGCATAATCTCTATTCAGCAAGTTACTCGAACGGAAACTATGGAGAAGCAGATGGTGCCAGGGCTGTCGGTCGCCTTGAATCAAGCCTTGAAAAAATGGCAACACGCTTGGGAACAGAATCCCGAGTCATCTTACAGCCCACTGGATAAATACGGCCCTATTGCATTTAACTCAAGGGCTAGTTTGATATCTCTAATCGAACCAATGGCTTTTCACTGACCCCTTTTTCTCATGCAGGCTCTTTATCATCTTGCTCACATCCGCCTGGCAATAGACATCGGGCCCGCCCGTTCGCTGTTGGAGCAGCCACCGAATCAGATTGCGACGCAGCTACAGGAAGGACCAAGGATAGAGCGTGGCCCATCCTTGCTCCTTGCTGCTAGACATGCAGTAAGTTGGTCACATTATTGTCTTCCGTCGCCATATCTAAAAGCTGATTCTTTACTCTCTCAGACAGCAGCGTTGTGCTCCCCTGTACAGATGGGGGTTTACTTCGTAGGCCGTGCACCTAGTTGGTCTGTTATGCATGCTGTTTGTTCCCTAGAATATGCATATATTCTAAACCAGTTTATCCAAGCGGTAATTCAGGTCCCTGCGCAATGTTTGGAGGAAGATGAAAGGGACTTGTTCGACACAATCAAAGAGACTCTATGCGAAGTTGAAATGTCTTCATCCATTGGAAATCCCCGAATCATTGAAACCGAGCCAAAAATTGTCGGTCCGAAAGCAGTGAGAGCATGGGCGATTATCCTTGATGGCATGCGAACTTGGAATGCAGTATGTGTTATTACAAGGACTCTGTTCCTTTATGCAGATTTACTCGAGCGTAATGCGTTCTTCAGCGAGGGTCAAGCCTGAAGGGAAAAAAAAAAAAAAAAAAAAAAAAAAAAA